>JAGFPH010002746.1:68385-98291 GCA_018207615.1 Philaenus spumarius | reverse complement strand
ATTTACCCGAAAATCAGTGCGACTAACACTATCTACCGAAAATCAGTACGACTATCACTATTTACCAGAAAATCAGTGTGACTATAACTATTTACTTCTTCACAATTAGGTTCGTAAAGATTCCCACTAACACTAGAAAAATCGCCTAAGGAATATGAAGCAATATCTTTAAAATCAGTCCCAACGTCACTTCCAATATCACTGATTGAAACGTCATCCAATACACCAGTAGCTAAATTCATTCTAAATTAAAATAACTTAACAAGTAGCAAACAATATAAATAACTACAATTCGATAACGCAGATGAACCGCTGACGTGACTTGAATTAGGTTTATATGTTTTAGGGTTTCAACTATCTGGGAAATTGGTCTACTCACGAAGGCACTGAATAGTTGCCTGCGTATACAAAATATATTAGTAGAATTTGTTTACACCTCATCCTCCAGCCTCAGCCCACGAGTTCCGCTTGCAGAGGAAATCTTACTTTGCGAGTTTGCACCATGACCTTGCAACCTCGGATTATGCGGACTGCATCGTTTCGCGAGTTTGTATCCCGGCCGTCAGCCTCAGATCAGAAGATCCCCCCCCCCCACGTTAATACCCGGGTACTTTTATGGTATTTTACGATATAATCAATTTTGGGGGACCAGACGGGCTATAAGGTAGTGTAAGAAAACAAAAAATGCTAAATAATATCCTATATTAATTTTTTTAGATCAAATTTCCATTCTAGTATGAGAAATTTGACTTGGATTTCTTGGCTGAAAAACTCGTCGAGCAACTTAGAAAACCTTTCTTTTTATACTAATATTAAATAAAAGCCGAATATCTAAGATTTGGTGATACTGTACCGGCAGTGGTACAGCTGGATTAAATAGTCGTGATAGTGACTGTAGCACTGAGACAGCGCATAAATGGATCGTGTTCGTTACCCTTGACACTTGGAGAGTTTTAATATAATTTTACGAGAGTAAAGGAGGAAACGTATGATAACGTATTTGCTGTATAAAGGAGGAAACGTATGTTTAAGTGTTAACAAAGGAGGATACGTATGATTACGAATTTGATGTATAAAGGAGGAAACGTATGTTTACGTGTTAACAGTATAAGTAGGAAACGTATGTTAATATGTTTACTGTATAAAGGAGGAAACGTATGTTTACGTGTTTACAGTATAAAGGAGGAAACGTATATTTACGTGTTTACTGTATAAAGGAGGAAACGTATGTTTACTTGTTTACAGCATAAAGGAGGAAACGTATGTTTACGTGTTGGCAGTATAAGGAGGAAACGTATGTTTATATGATTACTGTATAAAGGAGGAAACCTATTTTTGTTACACGATTCAATCTGCAAATGTAAATATTTAATTGTTTGTATTTCCTAAACACTATCGGCTTATTATCATACTAGACAATTTGTATGCCTGAATTTTTGACAATTGTTAAGGGCTATACGCATCTGTTCTTCATTGCCATGTACATGAGGCTGCCTAGCATCTGCTTTAAGAATAAGGTTATGCTTTGAGGAACTGGCCCTGATGAATACAAATTAAGAATAAACTTATAACTAAATACTGGCAAAAGCTTTCCTTCATCGGCTATGCTTGGAGATTTGGCCCTGGTGAATAAAAATTAAGAACAGAATAACTAAATACTGTTAAGAAAAAAGCATTAGATTGTCTAGCATCTGCTATAAGAATAATTATCCTTGGGCTTACTGGTTCTGGAATAAATATAGGCAAAAACTAGCAAGAAAAAGTATAAGGTTATGTAGAATTTTTTAAAGAATAAGGTTATGCTTGGAGCAAGTCAGGCAGATGCAACGGTAGATGACTCATACCACATTACCAACAATTGTTTATGAGATTACCAACATTATTTAGTCACCATTTGTAAGTATATAACCTATGTCACCCAATGCATAAGAGACCAGTAAAATTCTATTCTACGGCTAGTTTTCTTGGGTAAACCATAAAAAAACCCTTTTATTATATCTTGGGATACAAGGATTGCACAAGGCCATTTTTACCTTACGCTAAATTTTATGCTATCAGTAAAAACGTTAAGTACAAACTTAACTTTTTACAAGAACGTCATGACGATTTGTTCTGTCAGATTACCATTGTTTCCCGTAGGCTACAACCATTCTTAAAAACGGTCTACATTCACAATCTGTAGATGATTACAATGCGGAAGACATTAGAGGCGGTTGTCGAAGATTGTTCAAAAAAGTATTTCGCAATCATTAATTTTCTCCATTTAAAGATATAATAAAAGTAACTTTAATCAATCGAAAGCATAAAAAGAGCAATTAAAACAATAGTAAAATGGTTGCGACGTCCGGCCTCCGTGCATGATTGGCGAACATTCCTCAAGCGGCCCCCCGGAGATTTCTAGACATGGACGGATTCTGCTGTGATTAAGAAAAACTCATTAAGTCAGAGCGGCAACATCTGAACTACAAAACACTGCAACTTATTACGGCTTTTCAGATGTATTTTATGTTCGTATTATTATAATCAGGCCGAAGATCATCCGCTTGACGTTTCTGTAACGAATGGTGCACAGATACCCTGCACACATCTTCTCTCTTAGTCTGCTCTCTATCTCATCTTCTGTTCTTCTTCTTCTTCATGAAATATTCTTTTATTTTACACTAGTGTGTCCCGGCAAATCTTCCCTATTGCTTGATTTGAGTATATAACATATTTAGATTAAATTAACAAAAACTATTTAATAAATGCATTGAAAAATAATTGAACATGGCAGGTGGTAGAGTGAATATGGGTATTTAGTGTTAATGCAATTTATTTTATATGCGTGTCTACCCATACCCATGTCATTAATTTGACTTAAGAAATAAAATTCCAATTGTTTTTTATAATGCGAATAATATTAAACAATTTTAGCTTTGTAGTTTGTAGAAAGTTAGTGAAATTTATTTTTATTGTGTAGAGGTAGCTACCCCATTTCAATATCTTTGATTGTATCTGCCAAATTCTCTAAACTATTTTGGTACTAATAAGTGTAAATTATTCGAATTTTAATGAAATTAGTTCCGTAGTTTTTGATCAAATAGAAAAAGTAAGTGCATAATTTATTATTTAATTTTAATGGAAGTTATCCCATTGCATCCGTTTTTGGCTTAACTAATCGAATGATTTTTCTTACCACTGCTGTAGTTAATATGGAAAACTGTAAAATTTTCAGTGAAATCGGTCGAAATGTTTGGGAGTCCATAGAGGACAAAGAATCAAACAAAGAAACATTCATTTATGTATATAGACTATGAGAAACCCTGCTTGCTCCGCACGCCAACCCCGTTGGAACCTTCTATACACATAACCAAGTTATGATTTCTTTATAATAAAGGTGTAGGTTTAATAATAACCCCAAAGCTAAGATGGTAAATAATGTTAAATGTTCAAATAAAATTGTTTCGTATATTTTATAACAGCAGTTATAAAAAAGGTTAAAAAAACCAGCAAGGCTCAGGTCTACACTGTCAAAACCTAACCTAAAAGTTAGAAATACAAAAACTTCAAAGGTTGAAATCAGCAGTTAATGGACATATTGGGGCAAACAGCTGTTAATGGAAATATTGGAGCAAACAGCTGTTTTATCTTTAGTTTATTAGTAAAACTATTTTTTCAATCGGTTCAGTAGTTCCAGAGATTACCCCCTACATACAAACAAAAAAACAAACTTTACCTCTTTACAATAATAGTATAGATAACTCGTGGACCAGCAATGCTTCACTATTGCTTCATTTTAGTATATAAATATATACTCAGATTACATTACTAAACTCAATGGGGTGAGCGTATTGAAAAATTAATTTTTAAGTGACTTGTTTTTTAAAATACCGTTCTTTTAATAAGATCAGGGGGTTGAGCGGATAACACATTTGTGTTTACTGTTAATGAAATGTATTTTACATGGGTAGCCATCCCATTTTAATTATTACTAGGAGAGACCCCTGCGTGCTTCGCACGCCAACCCCCAACGGATCCTTCTAAAAACATATGTTACGTTTTAATTATAATAAAGGTGTAGGATTAATAATAACTTCAAAACTAAGATGGTAAATAATGTTAAATGTTCAAATCAAATTATTTCTTATATTTTATAACAGCATTTATAATAATCGTTAAAAGGTATACACTTTAAAACCCTAACCTAAAAGCTAGAAATACAAAAATAATTACTTATTATAAAAGCTAGAAACGGACAAAACATGTTGTATACATTACGATGCTTATCTAATTTATATGTTTAAGTGTTGTGTTTTGTCCGTAATATATTTTGTTAAATCGTAATGTGTTAACGATCTCGGTTGAGTGATATTAATTTAAATACCTTGAAGATGGAGCAAATGCTCTGAAACGCGTCAGTTTAAATAAGAAGTCACGTGGTGGAACCAAATAAGGTTAATCATTGTTATATAAATTTTCGTTGCTCGTCATAAGCGGTATGAGGTCAACACGTTTGAGAATTGAAACTTTGATTACTCTTACATAATATCCGAACATCTCGCATATTTATTTATCTGCGCAGGGTAAAACTTGTTTTAAATTCGAAATCTGGGGCGGTCATCATTGCCTGGAAAACATGAGCGTTCAATAAAAGCTAACATATTACAACTGGAACACACCCAAGCGTAAAAGTTTAACAGTTGATTCCCTACGCAATACTAAAACTAATCAACAAAATACAACAGACAATCTGGACAAAACAAGTATCTTAAAATATTACCATTTAAGTTCAAACGGTGCAGAATCAAAAACACCACATGTGGTATCATCTCACGGATCGTCTGAAGCAATTCGGTAGGTGAAT
Organism: Philaenus spumarius; assembly: GCA_018207615.1. Classification (NCBI taxonomy): domain Eukaryota; kingdom Metazoa; phylum Arthropoda; class Insecta; order Hemiptera; family Aphrophoridae; genus Philaenus; species Philaenus spumarius. The sequence goes on along the minus strand of JAGFPH010002746.1, from coordinate 93,448 downwards.
CCTCTTTCGGACATCATTTGATTTTTCACAATCCAAGAGCAGTTAGTGACGGGTACCCAAGCAGCATAAGAAACCCGTAGCATGGAATAGCTGAATAGTAGAGGATAAATCAGCACTTCCTCTCGACGGCTTCGGCTGTTTGAAGATATCCATGGACGTACTGCCAAGGGGGAGCTCAATTTATAAGACACTAGGGGAGACCCCTGCGTGCTCCGCATGCCAACCGCCAAAGGAACCTTCTAAAAACATATGTTATGTTTTATTTATATTAAAGGTGTAGGATTGATAATAACCTCAAAACTAAGATGTTAAATGTTCAAATCAAATTATTTCTTATATTTTATAACAGCAGTTATAATCTTATATATTAAAAAAATTATGTTTTTCTTTTCCGAGTCCGTTCGGCTCTTCTACCCGACCGATTTTCATAATTGAGGTCTTAAATTAAAGGTATGCACGCCCAGATTTGCCATCAAGCATTACAAATCATTTATCTTTCGCCTTACAAACGTTATAATCAAATGCAAATTTCTGCTGTGTATTCCTTATGGGGGGTTTTTTTTGGTTCTTTGTCCACTTTGCGTTCGTATACCGTCCATCCGATTGCTTTGAAATTTTGCATAGTAACACAGGTTAACCCTGGGAAGGTTTTAGGCCATTTACCAAAGTCCTAGGACATTAGGGCTACGCCCCAATGGCCCTCAAAGTTGCAATGTTAATCTTATGGAAGAAAGATTTCTATTGATTTTATCAGGGACACAAAAACAGCAGTTCGTATGCAAAGCTTAAAACAGCTGATTTTGATCAACAACTGATTAGGATAAAATCAGTATCAAATGTAGTATTACCTTTTTGAGGTTACATTGACAAATTAAAAACAAACACAAACAAAAATCAACGAAAAATGCTAACTATATTTTAATTCAATTCAAACATTGATTGTTACAAACCTATTATATATAAAACAGCTGATTTGGATCAAAAACTGAACATAATCATTCACAGATATGTCAAGTCTTATATATTATCATCCGTTCAGTCGCTATTCACCCGAGAAGGAGCTCCGTTATACAATCCTTCAAATTTCACATGTTAATCTTATGGAGATAATGTTTAATGAGTTTGAGTCAGCTGCCAAATAAAACAGCTAATTTATGCTCGGTCACCTATGTACAAACGAGCAAAAGATTAACGAGATTCTTTATCGAATTTTCCACCTGCGAGCGAAGCGAAGAATCCATCTGAGGCCGAAGGCCGAGCCGGAGTTGGGACGCGGAGCGTCCAGGGGCAGAGCCCCTAGTAATGGTTAAAAGGTCTAGACTTTAAAACCCTTACCTAAAAGCTAGAAGTACACAAATAATTGCTTCAAATTTTTAAATAAGCGGTTAATGAAAATATTGGAGCAAACAGCAGCTATATTATATGCGTATAATAAATCAAACGCGTTTCAACGACAAAGTCGCCATCCTCAGTGATGAAGCTACAAAAGCCAAAGTACCAAAGTACGTATTTGTTGTGAGATTGTGTGTTATTGTTTTATTTCATCTATATTGTTCTCACAAGTCCAGCTCATTATTTACTTATGGTAATAAATGTAAATACATGTGTTGGTTTATCATTCTACTCCTAACCTAAGAATTTTTTCCGACTAAATTTACAAATATTGAAATAGAAAAAGGTTTTTATCGAAATAAATTAAAGCCTAAAAAGAAAACCTCTTTGTCTCTTGTAATTTTTTTGTAAAGTTAGCGGTTTTTGAGATATTTGACATCAAAAATTATAAACGGCCGCCATTTTGAAAATATTTAAAATAATGTTCTAATTTTTCGTACGCAACAAATAGGTATACAAAGTTTGAGCTCAATATGGTTTCCACTTCCAAAAGTATTTAAGTATTTTCTAAAAAACACATACAGACAGACAGACGAAAAAATAAGACCATGTTTATATTGTGAAATATGTTGGTCTGGAACCCAGGAAAATATCCACAAAAGGGGTCCAGAGAGTTCGGGGACACTCTGTATAATTATTTGTAGCCTTTGTTGGAAGGATCGCTGCATTCACAAGATCGTAAGAAAATGCGCGTCAAATAGGGTGTGAAAGCCGAGCTTAGCACATTCCTAGTTTATCGCGGTACAAGTTTAGTAGCACATCACTCTACACCCACTTGCCCAATAACTATTACCTTTGTTAATTAAATATCGATGCGCCTCCAGCCGATGCTTTAGTACCCATTCTCTGAACAATCCTATCAAAGATACTTCCTGCAACTCCATACAAGTTGTTATTATGAAGAGTTGTACGGAGAAGTGCAATAAACTATTAATTTAATTAAAAGTACATCTGATGTTCTCGATCATCTGCGATAGGTCGAAATGAAATGTGTTTCGTGATTCTGCTTTTGTAGCGTTTCGATTTTACCAGAATCATAATAACGACACAACAATTGTGTTTAACGAAACATTATTATTTACACGTTTAAGATGAATTTATTTCTCTTTCGATTAATGAAAACAACCAATGGTTTCGTAGAAGTAGAGAATAGGTTTTGTTTCTGTCATTAATAGCTCGCCTTAAATACTATTTTATCTATTACGATTTGCTATCAATTATCGATTATACAATTTCAATTAATAACAACTAAGCATCCAATCTCAGTAATAGCTATGCATTTATAATATATCGATCACGCAGCTGAACTGCTGACGTAAGTTAACCGAATTTTCAAAATCGTTGAAAATTTTGAAAATTAGCTCAACTCACGTCAGAGGTTCCCAGTAGTCTGAATGATTCATTTACAGTCTCCTGATTAGACCAATTTCCCAAATAGTTGGTTGAAATCCTAAGACATATAAACTTGATAAACTATGCATATGGCTTAGGATTTCAACCAATTACTTGGGAAATTGGTCTAATCAGGAGACTGTAAATGAATACTTCAGACTAATCGGTTTAGGGGTTGGAATTCTGTTATACGAAATAATATAAATGGTACCAGTACCAGCGACCACAGACTTAAATATACTGGTCATGCCATAAGCCTGAACATTGTGGCAATTGCTAGGTCGGCCATCTTGTGTGAGGATAGAAACGTTGAGCGGGCCTAGAGAGGAGTGAAATTTTCAGTGCTCCCTATTCATTTACACCGTGGTTTCAATAGCTGAAAATGCTCGAAAATATTTGAAATTTGACAAACTTACAGTTTAATAGTGCGGAATGCTAATAGTGTGTTCACAATTTGAAAATAAAAATGGTTTGTTACTTTAAAAATCTAATAAAGTCCAAACTTTTTTATACTTTTTAATTCGTGACATCAAAAGGTTGCACTGTGAGAAAACTAGTTTTTAGGGCAGGTGCGTCATGTAAGCGAGAGAAACGTAGCTGAAAAGCTACACTTTCCGAAAAGTATTTTTTTTTTTTAATTAGCTATTGTAGTTTCTATCATACAACAGATAGAACACGAGCTTCGTTTCGCGGGAAATGTGGCAACATGAGTTTTGCGACTTGCATCCGCCATTTTGTGTGAGTATTTGACTCTAAAACTGGCTTCACTCTTGCGTTCGACTTGTCCAGTCTATTTAATTCTACGGTTGATGACCAGTATAGACAAAACAATAATTTAGACGTCATGAGTTCTATCGATCAGGTGGGGTATTTTGCTTTGAATAAATATTCTACCAGATAACTGTCAAAATGAAGTTATTTTCTTTCGTATTTCGGTATTTTCTCCACCTACGTGCAACAGTGTTTGCATGGGTGTAACGTTCAATTTGGCAACGTTGTCAAGATTACGTTGTCTTGCTTCATTTTGATTACATTCAATGTTGTTTTTAAAATCTTAATGTTGATAGTTAATAATCCAAGTTTAGTAAGATTTATAAACATTTTTCACGTGTTTTTTCAATAGTTTTGTTTAGTGTAGGCTATTAATTATTCACCTTTATGGTGTCAGTAAAGTGTTTAGATTCTTTTATTTAAGGCTGGTTTTATGCAAGGCGTTTCGCGCCCGGCGACAGTCGCCCGGCGTTCCTAGTTCTATTGAATCAAATGGGAGTATTTATGCACAACGCCCAACATTTTTGTCGCCGGAAAGTCGCCGGGCGTTCCTATATACCGGCGACAGATATTTAAAACGCTGCTTCCGAGATTATCGCTCGTAGGCTCTAAATACATTGAGTCAAATGGTGACATTTATGCAGGGCGTTCGGCGTCTGGCGACAAAGCAGTGGACAGGTCATTGCTCTTCTTGAAATTTAAGGGGTGGGGAAGGTTCTATTATTTTACCTGAAACCTGACAATGAGTTTACAACATTTTACATCAGTTCCTTTGCACTCTGTGTTGTGTTAAGTTCAACAAAATTACCAAAATAGGCCCGCAACGGTTTTCTATGCCACTTCGAAATCGTTTGATATTGAACTTAAAATTGATTGTGTGAGGTGTCGAAGTGTTATTTGGGACCAAAGTGATAAACACTACAAAAACAGGAGTAAGAATAAAGAAGAATGGGCAGCCATAAGTAGAATTCTCTATGCAGATTTTGATGAGAAGCCAGATATGATCAAAAACAAACAGGAAGAAATGCTAAGCCAGTCAGCAAACTAGGGTCACTTTTCACAACGGTTCTTACTTTGCTTGAAAGTTCGTTGAAGGACGAATCGGACATACAAAAATAGTTAAAAAACTTGTCGTTGTCTTCTTTCAACTCATCAAATAATGTATGAAAAACTCCTCTCTGTAATCTGACTCTATTTATTGGATGTACAGACCATCGCCTTCCTTTACGCGGTTTCTTACACAGTAAATTATGAATCAAGTATATCACGATAGGGTCCATATTTAGGTTTGTTAACCAGCAGTGAGCACCACTTGAAGTTGTACTGAAATGAATCAGTCCCCCCCCAATCATATTTAGCTTCCCCACCAAACGCCAAACGCGTGAATAAATTGTGACCGAAATGTCATAAGGGCGTTCTTCGAGCGACTAACGTTTTTCGAGCGACTCGCGTCGGTCAAAATTGTAAAAACGCCGGACGCTCCAAGTTCCGAGTTTCCGGAACGCTGGACGCGAAACGCCTTGCATAAAACCAGCCTAAGGGTCGGCTTTAGCTGTCGGCCATGTTGGCTGACACTCCATAACACCAATGTTAAATTAAAATCCAAAATTTTCTTTTATTTTTGATCGGAAAATTATAAACGATATGTCATTTTAAAGCAATGGTCAATATGCATGCAAATGGCTTTTTCAAAACTAAGAAAAATATTTTGTTTAATATTTATTAACAATTTAAAATATTGATTTTAAATATTTTTTATGTTGTCACTATTAATTATAGCAAAAAACTACCAAGCCATTCGCATGAAGAATTTCGTCCCCAAGAGTTTGGTATTTTTTTAAAAACGATATTTGAACAACTGCGGGTTTTAAATGGATTTAGGCTGATCAACGTCCGTGTAACCTACCGCCGCTATAGGGTGATTTTAAATATTTTTTTACGTTGTAACTATTAATTATAGCGAAAAATTACCAAGCCATTCGGATGAAGAATTTTTTCCCCAAGAGTTTAGTATTTAAAAAAATCGCTATTTGAATAGTTGCGGATTTTAAATGGATTTAGGATGAGCAATGTCCGCGTAACCTACCACCGCTGTAGGGAGTCGCAGGTTGCTTTCTGTTTTACTAGAGCCGACCCTTAATGCAAACAGCGAAAATGGTTAAACTTAACCTGTATTTCTTTCTTTTTTTTAATTTCTATAATATTTATTTTAGCACGAAAATGATTACAACGTGTACTTCAGAATATAAGAATGTTTGTTCAATACCTCTGGTCACCTTCATCCGTATAATTTACCTAATATGTAAGTCCAATTAGATAAATGTAGATCCAATAAAAAGCCGTTCCAAACAGATGGCGTAACTTGATTATTCCATATAAAACATTGCGGTTAGAAATGTTTGCGTGATTGTAACATAAGGAGAATATCATTGATTAAGCTATTACACGCGGAAAGTACCGATATTGAATAGACCCGTTATTCTCTGTCACAACGATTCATTCAACAATAACCGCCTAATCAACGATGTAGGTAGAAACAAATCACTGCCAGTTTACATGTTTCTACACATAATTACCTCCACCTCTTCAACCATACCTGGCAGTTGCATCTTGGACAAATAGCGGGCGTCATCTCAATGCCATACCACCTACTCTGCTCGCATAAATATAGAACAAATAGAATACTTACGATTTTTAATTTACCGTTGTTCCGTCGTACGTTTAGAAGGATATCGTTACGTCTTTGAATGATCTATCGTATCACAGGTGCTGCTCCGTAGGTTGCTTACAATAGTGCGTGGAATAGTACTTCATCAATTATTATGAATACAATTTGTCACGCGATGCGAGTAACTAATAATATATCTAGTCATATTTAAAATAGAACATGTATGGGTCCGTATAAGGGGAAACGGACGTTAAAACAGTGCGCAATAAATTCACAATGTCACCGCAGAGTCCTTCGCTTTATTGCGAACATATTTTACATCACAACAGGAAAGGAATATCACATTTCTTGGGATACACGAGTTTCTAGATTCCGGTACAGTGGCTGCCTGCTACTTATCTTCGTATGGTGTAAATGATTGCGTTATGTTGAAATTTCCCTTGTCCAAGTCGCGGTGCAAAGTCTTGGGGATAAATTAAAGGGAGATAGTTATGCACGCTGGTTCTGGGATCGATCGCCAGTATGAATACCTTGAGATTATAGTTTGTATTATTGACGAAACTATTTCATATTAATGGCGTTCCAGAACAGTGCTATCAAACTCGCATCTCTTCGAAGTTGATTCTTACGAAGGCGTTGTTAGCAAATTTCCATAGAAACAATGAGCTATTGCAGACCCAAGGTCGGGAGTAGCAAATGAGCACTGATCATGGTCTCCAGAACAGGTTTTGGGATGTCATTAAAAATCATATATATATGTATGTTTATATATATGTATATATACATGTGTATATATGTGTTCGCACTCTAGCAGCCGCATTTTAAGTCCGGTTTGGTTAAAATTTGGTACACATGTTGGTTGTCTACGTCGCTCGGACGAGTTCGTTATCAGCCAGAAAAAACTCCAACAATCGGAAGCACGTTTTTTGACCGTAAGTGACAATTTTTTGAGATTTTTCCTACCAGAATGAATTTCTTTTTGAGTTTTTTCTACAAACATAAATGTAGGATGTTATTCTGCACATTTTGTTCTTCTAACGCGACCTTATAGCTCGCTAGGTTCCCCCAAAATCGATCAAAACGTAAAATATGATAGAAGTAACCCCGTCCAAAGCCGTGTGGTGGATTCTACCGTGGAGTTGGCGTGCGAAGCACACAATGCATTGTGTATTGAAGATACTCCCAATACGGGGGTTGGCGTGCGAAGCACGCAATGCTTTGGGTATTGAACATACTCCCAACATGCTTAGTGGCGTGCGAAGCACGCAATGCATTGTGCATTGAAGGTACTCCCAATATGGGAGTTGGCGTGCGAAGCACGCAATGCTGTGTGTATTGAAGATACTCCCAATACGGGAGTTGGCGTGCGAAGCACGCAATGCATTGTGTATTGGAGATACTCAAAATATGCGGCATGGCGTGCGAACCATTTTTCAGCTATTCAGCACCGTCGTGAATAGACCTACTTCCCAAATTGTTGGTTGAAACCCTAAAACGGGCGTATAAACTTAATTTTAGAAATTTGCTCACGTCAGCGGTCCAGCTGCGTGGTCGAATAATTATTTTGTTTTGGTATTGGTGTACATGAGCGTGGCCAATGTTAAAATGTACGAGTTTTGAGTAATTTAGGTTTGAAATTTTCAAACAGCCGCCATTGTGAAACGCATTATTAAATATAATCGCTTATTTTTCTTGAGATATATCATTGTTAGGTTAAACTTCATGCCAAGTTTGAACTCAATCAGTCAAACATTTCTCTAGATATGAGTTATTTTGTAAAAAGAAATGGTGATTATCTGAGACTTTTTTCCTTATTTTTAACTATAGAATGAGCTTCCGAGACCTTGTCACATATTTCTGAATCACCCTGTACATGTTTAAAAACTTAAAACATTTTGAGACTGGAGACTGATAGTTTATAGTCAGGTTGTGCAGGTTGCAACGAAAAAAATTATATTGTAATAATCAAACCTAAACTTACATAAAGTCTTACTGTTACCCTTTGGTCGAAAGTTTTTACAGTTATACAATTCGATAGGAAATTTCAAATTTTTAAATGACCGTAATTTTAGCACGGATCAATGGGACAAGTTAATTATTTTTCCCAACACTACTACGCAAACTTCCTTAATTGTTAACTGAAAACAGTTTGCAAAACAGCTGGGGATTCCCTCACTTCATTGCGCACGCTACAATGAAACAGTGTCCAAACAGCTGTTCAAAACAATGTAAAGTGTTACAACTTTGTCATAACCTGAATGTTTGCTAAGAGTGATAGGCCTATTTGAGTTTCAATTCAGTTTTTGACAATAACAGAAACTAAAGCAATGAATTACTCTGATAGCGATAGTTTAAACAATAGCACACCACCTGAAATTTATGATATAGAAATAGAAGTGACAGTGAACTTACTACCAAATAAATCAAGGGTGAACTATGAGAAGCAAAACGAGTTATTCAAATCTGGATGACGTAGATAGAAAATTAAATATGTAACGTACAGAAGGACTATATTACTAGGCCTAGGCCTACATTTTATCATGAAACTGGATTTATTATTATAGCCAAAATATGTTAATTTTAAAAATCCTAGTCTTCATTACTCTTTTTCACTATTACCATTGTATTTGGATAACCTAATAGAACTCCGATCCAACGCAATATTTGAATCCACTGGAAATTCGACGATAGTGGGGAAACGACGGAAGCGGTGTGAAGAACCAATGCTACCAATGATTTCTCCCTAGCGCTACCTCGCGGCGCGATCATGCACTATTTTCCCGACAACCTTGGCACACAGCCCCCGTATGCATGCATAATCTATTTTATTATTCATGATCTATGCTATTACTATAGTAGTTGATGGGTTAAAATGTAAAATTCATCAAAAATCCAAATAAACTAAAGTTTTGGGAAAAATCTTACGAGCCCAAACTGTTGTTGCCGTCCTCGAAAGATGGTCTTACGAAGCGAAGCCAAATACATGATGTCATAATTTTACAAATACTTATACAAAATTGTATTTATTCATTTAAATATAAATTATTATTATTTGCAGAATATCCCTCATAAACTCTGCACTTGCCATTACCGCCCTACAATCTCACGTGCGCCACAGCCATTAGTATTCTGTAATAATATTCTTTTTATAGACGGCAGCTTCTAGTACAGTGGGTGAACTCTGTCTATGAGAGTAGGTGGTTTAGTGAAGGCGTCTATAGAGATCGCTTTAATTAATTCCAATGCCGTTACGGATAAGAGTATGTCTTCAGCAGCCGTCCTTGTCTTCTATTGTATATTCAATAATAGTTGCACACGTAACAAGAAAAATGCTCTTATGAAATAAACCAACGCTTATTTATTCTGCACATGTTAGATTTAAGGACTTTTATAGTTTCTAGTTGTGTTTGTATTAAAAGTGTTTATCCATTTTTTTAAGATAAACGCTAACCCACCGTTAACACTTTTCGTAATGGCACAATCCACGTCTGGATAAACCAATAGTAGAGCCACGCAGCTTCTATCATTCTTTTATAATAATACTAGGGGAAACCCCTGCGTACTCCGCACGCCAACCCCGTTGGAACCTTCTACGCACATAATCATGTTATGTTTTCTTTATAATAAAGGTGTAGGATTAATAATAATTCCCAAAGCGAAGATGGTAAATAATTTTAAAAGTTCAAATCAAATTATTTCGTACATTTTATAACAGGAGTTATAATAAAGGTGAAAAGAACCAGCAAGGACCAGGTCTACACTTGAATAACCTAACGTGAAAGTTAGAAATACAAATAATTGCTTCAAAACAGCTTCAAAATAATGGAAGTGTTGGAGCAAACGGCTGCTTTATCTGTTACTTTATTCAATTGGTTGCAATGGTAATAAATGTAAACGCATGTGTTGTTTCATCAGTCTAGGCCTAACCTAAGAATTTTCCCGACTAAATTTACAAATATTGAAATAGAAATGTGTTTTATAAAAATCAATTATAGCATATTATGTTACTATGGGATAGTGTAGCTTTTTATTAGTAAAACTATTTTTTTCAATCGGTTCAGTAGATCCAGAGATTACCCCCTACTTACAAACAAACAAACAAATTTTACCTCTTATTAGTATAGATTTAAATAGACAAACTTTATTTAAATTTGCACCATTTTAAAGTTAAAGTAATACAATATTTTAAATAAATAATCAGTAACAAACAAATCCACTTTTTTGTAATGATTTACAAAAAACGCAAAAAGCTTTAGCAGTTTTTCTTTCACCATACATTATTAGAAGTAACAAACTCAAATAAATATACTCCAAGCAAGCAGTTGCTTTCTTTCTTTAATCCATAACTAAAAAAGAAAATGTACAGATGAATTTTTAAGACATGGAACTGTTCGCTCATGAGAGAACGATCGTCGGGGACCAAGTGGGTAGGGTGTTGAGATGTTGGTGTTAGAGGTTGGTGGATTTTACTGAGCGGCGGTTCGAGGTAGTATATAGTATAGTACTACGCATTTAGAATGGCGTGCGAGCAGCGCATGCGCAGGAAAGCCCGCCTCCCATCAACTTCAGTCTCAGTCAAAAAGTACAGTCAGTGTCAAATCTGCACAGACGTGCGTGGTTGTGTTGTATATGTGGTGTGTATAAAGCCATCCTTGACTAAACTTGAAAGTAAACTTGACTGTACGCCGCGCTGCCTAGCCTCGGTAGGGGAAATGTGGTGGGATAGGTACTCCATCTCTCTCGCACTACCCTCCCTACACGTCATTCTAATTGATTCTATCTATATACTAGAACTAGAGAAGGTTGACTAGTAGACTTGGAGTTGATTCAAGTAGTGGTGGGGGGTCAGAAAGGCTCAGTATGTTGCCGCGCTCTGAACATAATACTTTGGTCTGAAAGCCCATGTAATATATTGTCTGTGGGTGGTGTCCCTTCCCCTCCCGCTGAAGGCGCCCCCACTTACTTAAATTCTCCCCTTCCGCTAGCGCATCTGAGAGCTCATACTATATCTCACGAATTATACATGCGCATTAGCATAGTATTCCACTGCTCATGTTCAGTTTCAAGCATTACAAATTCATCTCTACTAACAGCTATCAGAATTGAGTCTGTTAACCAAATTGAGAAAATCTCGTAGAAACAATTTACAGTGAAATTCATACAGTGCTAGGCCAAAGTATTGAAAATAATTTTTACCTCTGCTTCCAGAAAAGAGTTTCTGTATAAAAATGTCGATTTAATCAATCGTAAACAAATCAAAATCGACTTTAACGTAAATGCTGTGTATTGGAAAAAATATGTAGACGACATGTAGAGATTTGTTGTAAGTATTTAACATAGAATGTAGGACAGAGAGTCCGGGTACACTTCAACAAGGGTCGATCACAGAAATATATCGCAAGACGGACAAAGATTGTAGGCCTTTTCTGACAGGTGGACTCTTTGACCCCCCCCCCTTGATACTTTTACCTGGCGCTAACCTAACCCAACAAATACGTTAAGAGGCATCTTTGAAAATATCATCATGTATGTAGGCCAATAGCGTTATATTATGTTCAGAGTGTTGATCTTTAGTCTGTTCACTACTGTGTAACTAAATTGTATCGCCGTAGCCTGTCATATTCATGTCAAAACGTCCCCAGCCAATTCAAACTAATAGTCCGCACTTTTCTTAAATGACAACAGAACTCTTCGTCCTTCCAGGTAACCAATGTTCGTTGACCGCGAGCCTAAATACGAGAATTCAATACTTTTTAAAAGGTGCATTAAACGTAGTTGGATAGATTCAGATTGTAACCTGATCTGTTTACAGAAGGTACCGAAATTCAGACCCAGACCTTTACAATAAAATTTACAAACAGTACTTTTAAAGGTGTTTTTATTGCAACTTTATATATTATAATTTTCTTTTTTATATAGTGAATTATAATGTAATTCTTGTCATGTGAGTATAAAAAAATAGCGGAAAGAATATTTTAAACAAGCATTATAATTAAAATTATCTAGAGGTTTAGAGGTCGTTGTACTTTAATTTTACTTTCTCACTATACTGTATAGAGAAAGTACAGTATATTGATCGCAAAAAAAATCGAAATTGAGATTTTTGTGGAAATATCCGTTTTGGGACCTCCTGAGTCCAAAAAAGAGGTTTTTACAAAATGTCTGTCTGTATGTATACAAAGCAAGAGCGAAAACTATTCGATTGATTTCAAACAAATTTGCACCTGACATGTCAAGTAGGCCTATATAGATGCACGAAAAACGGTTTTGAAAATTTTTGAAAAACACCCCCCTTTTTGGCAAAAACTCTCCAAAAAATCAGTTATTATTTTTTTATAAAAACAAGGATCTAGCGATTTTGATAAAATTTGGCTGATTTGTAGCCTTTAATGTACTCTAACATATGCAAAAAACCGCATCTTTCTAAAAATGCTCGTTTAGCTAATAATAATAATAATAACTGATTTTGGGGGGTTTTTGGCCATAAAGGAGATTGTTTTTCAAAATTTTTCAAAACCTTTTTCGTGCATCTATAAAGGCCTAATTGACGTATTTGGTGCAAATTTGTTCGAAATCGATCGAATAGTTTTCTGTCTACATATTAAATCTCCTCCTTTAATAAATCACCTCTCCTACCCCACCTACAAAATTATGAAGTCGCAGTGAACCTGTTTAACAATTTAAATATGTATGTGAGAAAGTATGTGTCCGTTCCTGGTACTGTTTATTTTTTTAACTGTACTAATTATAACACAATGTATTGGAAATTAACATCGAAGAAGTCGGAATCCGAAGTGAATTTACAAAACAAATTTAACAAAATATGCAAACTTAACATAATGCGGTTAAGTATTATTTACTAGTTTAATTAAATTTATTAAACTGTAATTAATTAATGTAATTATTATTCTGTACAAAGTGTATTCGAAAAATTGAATTGGTGAAAATGAAAAAGTGTTCTGTACTTATTTTTGTATGGATCTGTCATTACACTATAAACAGCTGAAGGAAATATTTCTATAAACAGCTATTGTTTGCCTAATTTGAAGGGACTAATATTAATTGTTACGACTGTAGTTCTTTTAGTAAAGTATGAGCAGACAAACAAACAAAACAATGTTAGGAGGTCATTTTTTATTATTTTGATTAGTCAATGTTATATGTAGATAATTGCCTCTTACTTATCATGAAAAGCGAAAGCACTACTACTAAAGTAAGTAAATATTTCCGCAATAGTTTGAAACAAAATAGTTAATAACTCTCGGATGGAGTTTTTCTCACCGAGACAGTTAACATAAGTGTTTTTGTGCGAATGTGTTACTTTTTACCTTGACATTAACTACATTGAGAGTTGTTCATGTTTTATGTGTGTTGCTTCATAACTCAGGATCTTTACATTCGTTCTTATGAAACCTGCAATATCCAATAACGAGTATTTATAAAGTAAACGTACTATTTTGATACCATTTCCATCGCTTTTAGCTCAGAGCAAACTACGGAACTGTTATTTTGAATTTAAAAATGAAGATACTTATTTTTATAATCCATAGATAACAAACGATTGGAATGAAATTTGGTATGTAGCTTCCTCTAGAGCCCTAGGTGCTCGCTTAGAAAAGGTTTAAAAAAAATTCGTAATTTTAGGAGGGTTTGGGGGGTCAAAGTTACTAAAAATCCCCGTAAGAAATACATAGTGTAATATATTTACTGATATATTATTTTTATTAATATACATTTAACTTTGTTTTTGTCTATCCGTGCAAAGCCGGATTGGGCAGCTAGTATATATATATAAAATCCAAATACCACTCATTGATTCACTCATCATGAAATCGCAAAAACCACCGAACGGATTGGAATAAAATTTTGTATGTAGCTTCTTCTAGTTCCCTAGGTGCTCGCAAGGAAATGTTTTCAAAAAATTCGAAATTTTAGGGGAGGTTCGGAGGGTCAAAGTTACTAAAAATCCCCATAATAAATACATAGTGTAATATATTTATTGATATACTAGGGGAGACCCCTCCGTGCTCCGCACGCCAATCCCCAATAGCACCTTCTAAAAACATATGTTATGTTTTATTTACAATAAAGGGGTAGGATTAATAATAACCTCAAAACTAAGATGATAAATAATGTTAAATGTTCAAATTAAATTATGCCTTACATTTTATAACAGCATTTATAATAATGGTTAAAAGAACCAGCAAGGTTCAGGTCTACACTTAAAAACCCTAACCTAAAAGCTAGAAATACAAAAATAATTGCTTAAAATTTTTAAATCAGCTGTTAATGGAAATATTGGAGCAAACAGCTATATTATCTGTTATTTTATTCAATTGGTTGCTATGGTAATAAAATATGTAAATACGTGTGTTGCTTCATCATTCTAGGCCTAACCTTATATTTTTTTCCGACTAAATTTACAAATATTGAAATGAAAAAGTTTTTATCGAAATGAATTATAGCGCATGTTACTCAGGGATAGTGTAGCTTTTTATTAGTAGAACTATTTTTTCAATCGGTTCAGTAGTGCCAGAGATTACCCCCTACTTACAAACAAACAAAAAACAAACGTTACCTCTTTATAATATTAATATAGATTTTTTTTAATATCCATTTAACTTCGATTTGTCTATCCGTGCAAAGCCGGATCGGGCAGCCAGTATTTGTATAAAAAACAATCTAATAATAAACGACAGTTCAAAGATTAAAATTACGTGTGTATGTTGCCGGTAAGGCTGGTAAAAGAATTGAAGAAAAGACGTGATGAACTTCGTTAGTGACGGGGGTACCACGAACCCCATTTACTTTTTTTTATTTTAATAGGAGCACATATTATTTCAAACAATTGATCCCCGTGTACTTTAGAATTTCTGGACATAATTAAAAATCACTTAGGCCCATGGTGGAAGATGCCTACACTGCATGCCACACCACAACGGCTTTGTTGGGATCCTAACTTGCTTAAACGATAAAAAAGGTCCCTCACACTTAATATTTCCGCCAACACTACATCCTCATCTGGAATGATCTCGTCGACTGAGAAGAGTGGGGAAAATTTGGCGGGATACGCCAGTGGCTTACAACGTCGCTTGTATCATACTGCCGCTCACCGCTTCTATCGTAAACGAGGCATTATGGCTAAAGTAATTACTGCTAAAAATAAAGTTATTTTGTAAAATAAAAATAGCATTGAATAAACTTTCATACCTGAGTACGGACTAAAAGCAGAGTTTGGTGCAAGAGAAGCAGTTTCCTTCTACGTCCGATACAGTAGATTTGATTTGCCAAATCAATGTCACAATGTCAATGTACCTAAACACAAATTTTAACCAAATAATTGTAATCGAATATAAATTTAGTTGACATACGATATTTAATACTTAAAGTGTGCTTGTATTTAAAGTAAATTATGTGAATGTACCAAACAGCCATAAGCTAATGATATTCAACACAGATCAATAATCTATTAAGCCATCTGCGATACACCGTCACCTCAGACACTCAGCTACAAGACATACGATGTTTATTGCAACACAAAACCAGATTGACATTGTTTTGCCGTTTACGTGAACCCATAACCCAATAGATATTTTTCTTTGTTACAGTAAGTATTGAATTATTTATAAAGGTAAAGTTCAGACAAGGCACTCGTTGTTATTGCAGCCTCGCCTCCCACAAGAAGGCTCAACTTTAGCGTCCATAAACGTCTCTGGATGTTCGGTTCTTGTCAGCCATCAATTAGATTCTAGTCAAACATAACTTTGTGAACTTTACAATTTTGCAACAAATAATAACAGAGCCCGATATCACGACAGGAATCTATAATGCATACGTACTAACACTTCATGCGTGCCCACATACTGGAGGAAGTGATGGTAACTGGCTCTCGGTTTTACATTAAAACTGAGTTTACCTTGTTTTACATAGAATTATCATTTCACCACTTGATACCTTATTAATGTATGGGTTGAATTGATTGTATTAGCTCCATCTTTGGCAAAACATAAGGCTATTCAAATTTTAGTACAATGTTTAAGTTACCACTTCAATGGAAATCAATTATTACTCCGTATTAATTGGAAAATCAGTCTAATCCCACGAAAACGTAAATATATAATTTCATAGCTAATGCTTCGGTATTTCATGTAACAGTGTATATATACATTCAAATCCATTATTTTTGAAGTGAAAACTTCTATAGCGACGTTGGGTATTTTTTGTAGGGAGGTAAATCTCCGTTTCGCGTCACGTCATGTAACGCAACATTTTCGTTTTTTTTTTGTAGGAAGGTAAATCGCCGTTTCGCGTTACGTCACGTAACGCAACATTTTCGCTTATACCGGTGTGTTGATTATGTATACCCTCTTATACATATGTATATATAGGCCTACTTGTGTATAGTATATATGAAGTAATATATATATATAGTAGTAAGTGAGCACTGATCATGGTCCCCAGAACACTACGTGATTTTCACCCCCTTCAAAACCTCGAATTGATTTGAAACTTTGCACACTTATCAAGGACCGATGACAATGCAATATTAATTTTGTTGGGTGTAGTAAGTGAGCACTGATCATGGTCCCCAGAACACGTTTTCGGGTGTCATTAAAAACTTTATATACAGGTTGATTCACGACGATATACAGAAACTTCGGGAGCTCATTGATTTTGTTGGGTGTAGTAAGTGAGCACTGATCATGGTTCCCCGGATTAAAAAATAAGAAAATAAATAATAGTTTAAAAACTAAAAAATACTCTTTAAAAGCAAACCGAACTAAAAATTTGAAAATAATAGTAATTATTTTACTTATTTATAAACCAGGAAATAAAATGTTAATAAAATCCAGTAGTTAATCAATATTGAGTTTACACCCTGTAAAAGTTTTCACTTCTATTGTGTGGTCATATGCACACCCAATTTTTTTATTATATACGATTCAATTTTTGGCAACACAGAAAATATAATATACCCCCAAAACCTTTTTTCATGCGAATTAGAGTTACCCTACAACCTATAAATAATTAACAGACCAAATTATTTAAATCCGTTGTTACTTCAAATTTTCGGAATTTTCAGCTTCAGTATGTTCAGAAATAATTTGATCACGCAGCTGAACCGCTGACGTGAGTTGAGCGAATTTCGAAAATTAAGATTAAATGATTTATGGTTTCTACTATTTAGGTACTTGGTCTACTCATGAAGGTGCTGAATAGCTGTCTGCTTCTACTAAATATATTAGTAGAATTTGTTTGCAACTCATACTCCAACCTCGGCTAAAGCACTGCTTCGTTACGCTCGCAGCCGAAAACAGTCCGTTTGGGAGTTTTCACCTCGACCTTGCGCCCTTGGATTGTGCACTCGCTTTTATGATGGTACTTTTAGAGTACTTGTATGGTATTTTACGTTTTGATCGGTTTTTGGTGAACCGGACAGGCTATAAGGTCGGGTAAAGTAACCAAATGTGCAGAACAATCTTCCATATTTAGTTATTAAGCAAGGCCGTAGCCAGGAAAACTTTTCAGGGGGGGGGGGGGGGCAGGACACGGGGGTTTAAATTTTACCCTTTTAACACGTTCACTGCTAAGGACGCAGATGTGAGCTTGACACTGAACACTATGAGAAGCGGCCGACGGACAGTGTATTGCACGGCAAACCCCGTATTGGGAGAATTTTTAATACACAGAGAATTGCGTGCTTCGCACGTCAAACCCCGTATTGGGAGAATTTTCAATACACAGAGAATACTAGCTTCCCACGCCAGCCTCCGTACAGGGAGTACTTTCAGTACGCAATACATTGCGTGCTTCACTCGCCAACCCCCGTATTGAGAGTATTTTCAATACACAATGCATTGCGTGTTTTGTTAGAGTAAAGTACTTTTGTTAAACCTTCGTAGTATTCTTATTTAATAGATCAGATCAAGCTCACAAGAGATTAAGGCTGTAACCTAATGCATCCATGTGTATTATAAGTTGTAGTTTAAACAAGTAAATCTAAATATCAGTATGCATGCAATGCACAATGATGTAAAATATGTTGCTGGATCCTCTGTTGTGTTGTCTATTTTATAATTTAATTTCTACTTTTTAAAACTATTATTAATTTTTGTTCTAGTATGAAATATCTCAAAAAAACTTTTACTTCCAGTCAAAAATCGTTCTTGCAGTTATTGGCTAACGTACTAGTCCAACCGACTTAAAAATCTAAGTGTGTACAAAATTTGGACCAAATCGAACGTTAAATTCCGCCGTTATAATGCAAATACAATATATAATGTTTATTGACACCCCCAAAACGCGTTCTAGGGACTATAATCTGTGCTCATTGACCGCTCACGACCTTAGGTCTCACCATAAGAGCGACTGAATTTTTTAGAAAGTCCTGAAGTATTAAATATAAAACAACTAGCTGAAAGTACCCGTGCTTCACTACGGTTTAATATCATTAAGATTAGGACTATTTAAATTAGTAAAAGTTAAGTTTAACGTAGATGATTACTTAAATAAACCTAAAGAATTCCATTCTTAGAATAATTTCAATAAGTAAATTGGACTATTTGAAAAAGTTAAATGGTGAGTTTTTTACATTTTTTGTTTTTTATTTTTTTACATTTTTTTATTAAATAAATTTTGAATTAAAAAAAAATATTTAATTTTAACAGTTAAACAGTTACACCTGATTTATTTTAAAACTGAGTTCACTTGGAATTCTTTATTTTCTTCATTTTTGTTAATAACTGTTATCAATTTAAATAAATTATTAAAACTAAAAACTATATTACGTAGACTATTTTTTGCCTTGCAAACTTAAAAAAATTTTAAAAAAGTGGTTCTTTTATGGTTGTGAATAACAGCTTTTATTTCTATACCATAAGACTCGTACATTTTGCGATATTAAGATGTTTCCAGACTTTTCAAACACCCTGAAGAGTGCTCACCATTTTTCGCAATAAAAAAAAATTAAAGTTGTGCTATCATTATGCTGCTTGTGCCAAAAATTCGTTTTTGAAATTTCGCAAAAATGGCAGATGTATGAGGAAAAAATAAATTTTGCGAAAAAGTTGGCCTTAATTTTTTGCGAATGAAAATTAAACACTTGTACTCGGTTTTTGCTGGTTATGCTACATAATCTCCTTTGTAAAAACTTAGCTTTCAAATATGTAAATACGGGACATTTAGGAGTCCCGAGAGACTTTTTCGGGAAACTTGGTACGTTTGGTCACCCTATCCTAGAGTATAGCGATTCCGTTTTCCCTTTTACGGTAGGAAAATACCACTGAGAGAAATCAGCAAGTGCAAATTTTCTACGTGAGTGTTTTCCCCAAAATTCTAGTTATTGAATGATAGATTTACCTAAATGACATGCTCGAGTGAATCTGTGTCAATGTTGATTCAGTTATGCTTTCAAACAATAACTAACTTATTAAAAGGCCTCATAATATTCCCCACATGATTAATTTATGATAAGTTTGTTGAGTAGCGGCTTGTTCTTATACTGTAGATTTCCTGTTTCGCACTTTGCAGGTTGCATAACCGACTAATTAATCTCAAAGACGGCAAGACGTCCATCCTTCTAATGAACTGTTTTAAATTTGAAATCTACTTTACAACTTACCGGTATAAAGGTATGAGACTTCAACGCTCGAGTGTATCGCGTATGAATGTTTCATAATAAATCAACAAGAAGTAGAATGACGTTAGTTTATAGGATTAACTTATTGGTAGTACAATACCAGGTCAGGCAGAGAACAGATTTCAAACCACGACCGACCATCTATTTACTTATATTTCAGATTTCAGCAATCCTTTACGGTTTACGGTCGAGTTAATTTATTGATAAATTGTTTGAGCATGTACGAAGAGAAAAGGGTGAATCACGAGTAGAGAGCAGGTGTGAATGAGAGTGAATGGTTCCTAATGGTCGGCCGCCACGTGCACAGCGCATCGCTAATACCCAAAGGTCGTGACCCTTCCCCATTCATCACCACCTCATCCGCGCCGGCTTCACGATATAGTTTAGTTACGAAATTTATTCAGAATATACAATTAAATTCTTTCAGTCAGCGTCAGTGGATAGTGGAGCGGCCGAGTGGGTGGCAGCACCTGATATCAATTAATTATCCTACCCCACGTGACTTTTCAAACAAGAACGTGTATACCTTAGGAAATCCTGACATAAGGAACGTGCTGATATCATTTGGACTGCAAGCCAAGAAGAGATAATCTCTTTCCGCAAATGTAACGTTGTGGGTCTTGTAATTAGACATAAATGTCTACATTTTACTCATCAAACTTTGATTCTCATTTCCATCATTTTCAAATTCTAAAATATCAGCTGCATGTTAATTTATACGTATGTAAATTTTAGATTACGAAAGGGATCGAGGCACATGAAAAGTACTATATTAATAATAGGTACACAGTATTGGAAAGCGGTTTCGAGCATTCGCCCATTTTCAGGCCACCTCCACAAAAGATAAAATAGTATATTTCATCACTAGTACCGAAAGCCATCCGCACGCGATCGTGTTTTCCTTGCGAGGCGATAGGCGAGCTCGGAAATTCGATCAAGGACCGGAATAACACTTTAGGTAGAGTTATGAACAATACTTTTCATCAAACTGTAAATAATAATAAAAGAAGTGTAATTTATCAACATAATGTAACTACCCCAAAAAAGTATAACTTTTAACCAAACATTTACAAACATTAAAGGTTATAATTTCTACATTTTAAACTTAAGGCTCGGCTCCCTACATTCAAAACGGCGAAGTTGGGTACCAATTTCAATGTTAATACCAAAACATACCTTCACTATTAAGCATATTTTTGTGTTGTTTTTGTCAAAAAACGAAAGCTGTATTTTTTTCTTTAAGTAAAATAGATTGTGGGTGTTGATTATTAAGGTTTTTTGCAATATCTCTTTTTGCAACTGAGTAAAAAATGAATAAAGTTTACTAATTTTTACTCTTTATATCATACGTTTATGAAAACAATAAAACGGGTTTTCAAAATGTATTCAGCAATCAACATCCGCATATGACAGTACCTACTTCAAAATGAAACCAAATTTTTAAATTTATTCCACGAATTAACGGAAAAATATGACTTATTCTGTAGCAATAAGCAATATTGACTTATTCAATATGGCGGACAGGGTAGCGCCCCCTTAATTAATTTATGACAAAACCCGTGCAACTAAAAACACAATTCTTAAAAAATCAGTCAAGTTTCACCGAGATCATGTAAACAGTGCTTTAGTTAAGCAGCTGCATACAAATAAACTGCTTAAGCCGTTTGACTAAATAACACTTCTCAGATGTTGTTTAGAATCGCGGATGGTACAGATATCGGCGTGAATCCTGGCACTTGGCCACGCCCTGGAGCAATGGGCCGGGGGTGTGGGGAAGGGCGTAAGTGAAGATAAAAACATTTTCCCACACCGCTTACTAATGTGACTCATCCTTCAAACGAACTAGTGGATGTTTACCTCACCCTTAACACGTTCACTGCTACGCAAATTTCGTATTTCCTATGCTATAGTTTGTATACAGTAACTTGGCGTCTGTATCCTGGCTACCTGCTACTTAGAGTCTGTAGCAGGTAGCCAGGGTACAGACGCCAAGTTACTGTATACAGACTATAGGAGCTGACCTTTTATTTTTTATATTTATAGCTTTAATGAGTAGAAATTATTTTATTTTTGAACCCTTCTACGTAATAATCACTAATATTTTAAAGCGGTCGCACATGTGCGTCAATAGCACATAGGCTTAAAATTGGCGTGCGGAGCACGCAATGCATTGTGTATTGAAAATACTCCCTATAAGGGGATTGGCATACGAAGCACGCAATGCATTGTGTACTGAAAATTCTCCCAATACGGTGGTTGGCGTGCGAAGAACGAAGTGTACTGTGTATTGAAAATACTCATAATATGTGGGTTGGCGTGCGAAGCACGCAATGCATTGTGTATTGAAAATTCTCCCAATACAGGGGTTGGCGTGAGAAACAGGCAATACATTGTGTATTAAAATACTCAAAATAAGGGGGTTGGCGTGCAGTGAATAGTGCGTCGGCCGCTTCTCAAAGTGTTCAGTGCCAAGTTCGCAAGTGCGTCCTTAGCAATGAACGTAAACGGAAATGTACCGGGTACTGATGTTTTTAGTCGGGTTAGTAGCGGTTTGCTCAAGTGCCAGCATTCCCGCCGGTATCTGTATATTGATGTCTTAATTTACAGATATTGAAGTAATAATAATTTTATTACGGCAGTGGTAATTTTCTGACGTATTATTCGCCCATTACGTTAAAATAAAATAACAAACAGCGCCTCTAAGATGTGTTGGCCAACCAGGGTTCGTGCATCGTGAAGCAATACTTGTTGAATTAATGGATAAAATTACTCAAGACTGTGTGTAAAGCAAGGTCATGCTTGTGTTATAGTGTTGTTATTGATGTTTTGGTTGGCACATTGCTGCATTGTGTGGTCCATGGTTGTAAAATCCTCTGTTAATCTCTTTAAACTTCCTAACCTCATCTAATCTATGGTTGTCGCTCTTGCTTCATCCCACGTGATATGTACCACTTGAGTAGAACTTACTTCGACTTCATTACAAATTAAAATGTCCGTCCTATGAAACATGCTCAAATAGTCGTATTGATATTTTAACTTTTGGTTATTATTCCTAGATATATTGTTATTAGATCCTAGATCTATTTACCATTTAATTAGTAACTTCCTCCTTAAACAAAAATGAAACCAATATTTATTTTATTTGTCTTACTAGTAAATCTCTGTGAAAAATCACAGGCGGATTAATTAGATACACATCAGAAATACATCATTTATACAAAAAACAATACACATTATCTAGGCCTACCTAACTATGCAGATGGGGATTTTTAACTCGGTAAATGTGTACAATTATAAGGACTATAAAGCTGTAGGAATGTTTGTTAAGATTTTGTGTTTTTGTATATTATTATCCTATTACTTTAAATGAGCAATTCTTGTATCTATTTTTGTATCTTTGTATCTGTCGCGGATCTCGAAAACGGCTCTAAGAATTCAAAGAAACTTGTATGTAGGTGTAGTTTTGATTTTTAAGTACACCCATATAGTTGTATTTCGTGTAAAAACGCAATTTTTTTAGAAAATCTAATTTAAAAGTTGAAAAATTTTAACATAGGGTCTTATGGGTTGCCATGTTGGTTACAAAATAACAACGAAAAAGTAAATAAACGGTACCAGGAACTGGCACATACTTTCTCACAAATACATTTAAATTACTAAACAGATTCACTGTGACTTGTAGGGTGGGGTAGGAGAGTTTTTTTTATTAAAGTGGGAGATTAACTAATAAATATTATTATTATTATTATTATCTAGAGAGAAAAATATTCAATCTTTTTCCAAAAAATTTGCACCAAACACGTCAATTAGGTCTTCATAGATGCACGTAAAATGGTTATGTTATTTTTTTTAAAACAACCCGCTTTATGGCCAAAAAACCCCCAAAAACAGTTATTATTATTAGCAAAACGAGAAATTTTAGAAAGATGCGGGTTTCTGTAAATGGTAAGGCACATTAAAGGCTACAAAAAAGCCAAATTTTATCAAAATCGTTAGAGCCGTTTTTTAATAAAAAAATAATAACTGATTTTTTGGGGGTTTTTTGGCCAAAAAGGGGGTTGTTTTTCAAAATTGTTCAAAACCCTTTTTCGTGCATCTATACAGGCGTACTGGACATGTCTGGTGCAAATTTGGTTGAAATCAATCGAATAGTTTTCTCTCTAGCTTTGTATATTTTTATTAAAGTAGGCGATTAACTAATAAATATTATTATTATTAGCTAGAGAGAAAACTATTCGATCGATTTCGAACAAGTTTGCACCAAACACGTCAATTAGGTCTTTATAGATGCACGTAAAAAGGTTTTGAAAATTTTTGAAAAACAACCCCCTTTAGGGCCAAAAACCCCCCAAAAATCAGTTATTATTATTATTATTAACTAAACGAGAATTTTTAGAAAGATGCGGGTTTCTGTATATCGTAGGGCACATTAAAGGCTACAAATAAGATAAATTTTATCAAAATCGTTAGAGCCGTTTTTTTATAAAAAAATAATAACTGTATTTTTGGGGGTTTTTTGGCCAAAAAGGGGGTTGTTTTTCAAAATTGTTCAAAACCCTTTTTCGTGCATCTATACAGGCGTACTGGACATGTCTGGTGCAAATTTTGTTGAAATCGATCGAATAGTTTTCTCTCTAGCTTTGTCTACATACAGACATACATACAGACATACATACATACATACATACATACAGACATACAGACATACAGACAGACATTTTGTAAAAACCACTTTTTTGGACTCAGGGGGTCCCAAAACGGATATTTCCACAAAAATCTCAACATCGATTTTTTTTGCGATCACTATACTTTCTCTATACTATAGTATAGTGAGAAAGTAATACCAGGAACTGGCACATACTTTCTCACAAATACATTTAAATTACTAAACAGATTCACTGTGACTTGTAGGGTGGGGTAGGAGAGTTTTTTTTATTAAAGTTGGAGATTAACTAATAAATATTAGTATTATTATTATTATCTAGAGAGAAAAATATTCAATCGATTTCGAACAAATTTGCACCAAACACGTCAATTAGGTCTTTATAGATGCACGTAAAAAGGTTTTGAAAAATTTTGAAAAACAACCCCCTTTATGGCCAAAAAACCCCCAAAAATTAGCTATTATTATTATTATTATTAGCTAAACGAGAATTTTTAGAAAGATGCGGGTTTTTTTATATGGTAGGGCACATTAAAGG
>JAGFPH010002746.1:57323-68285 GCA_018207615.1 Philaenus spumarius | reverse complement strand
TATATATATATATATATATATATATATATATATATATATATATGTATGTACGCAACGCGAATATACTACATAGCACTTCTTATTGGGAGAGGAAAAAGCATCAAACTCGCGACCGTCACCGCTCGAGATATAGTATGTATGTATATATATATATATATGATATTTGTGTTATATGTATATTAAATACCAAAGTCAGCAAAGTCATTAATGTTTTAAATTATTTTATCCTTATTCCTCCTCCTCTAATATTAGTACGGACAAAAAAATATAAATTGGTCATAGAAGTTATCACTTCCAACGTGTGGTCTTAAGCACACTATTTAATTTTTTTATAAAAAAATAATAACTGTATTTTTGGGGGTTTTTTGGCCAAAAAGGGGGTTGTTTTTCAAAATTGTTCAAAACCCTTTTTCGTGCATCTATACAGGCGTACTGGACATGTCTGGTGCAAATTTGGTTGAAATAGATCGAATAGTTTTCTCTCTAGCTTTGTCTACATACAGACATACATACAGACATACATACATACATACAGACATACAGACATACAGACAGACATTTTGTAAAAACCACTTTTTTGGACTCAGGGGGTCCCAAAACGGATATTTCCACAAAAATCTCAACATCGATTTTTTTTGCGATCACTATACTTTCTCTATACTATAGTATAGTGAGAAAGTAATAAAGCTATCAAAACAGCTGTTTATAAACAAGCCAATTTATATTGTTTTAGCACGTTGGAAATAGAGTGGAATAGAACTGAGATTGAGTATTATCCAAAATCAGCTGTCATTGATAGTTTTTAATTTCTGTTAAAAAAACAAGCTAATTTATACTGTTTTAGAACGTTGGAATTAGAATAAATTGGGCCTGATTAAAACAATTTATTTTGTCAAAAAAAGGTAAACTTGGCGAAGATGGATAAATTCTAATAGACAATTTTGATATATATGCCTGGCTCATTTCGGAAACATAGTATTGAGGTTATGTTAATCATGCAATAATTTTTACTATATTTAGGCCTGGTTTCAACTCTTTAGTTGACAGAAGATAGTAGAACTAGGACTAAAATCGTAATGAAAGCCTCTCAAGTTTCCGAAGCATGTATTTGAGGTTATAATTAATCTTGTAATTACTGTTAGTATATTTAAGCCTGGTTTCATAAGTTTACAAACCTATGTACAAACGAGCCAAAGATTAACGAGATTTTTTAACGAATTTTCCAACTGCGAGGGACAGAGCCCCTAGTATGTATAGGCCTATATTTAAAGAAAGATAAAAATAGTATCTTTCAATTGGCTTTTATTTCATATTGATAGATCAAATGATTTAGGAGTTATTAATATTATAGAATATTAGCTGGCCCGTGCGAAGCATTCGCATTCTAACTTACTTAAATCCCACTTAATTAAAGTACACACCGAATATTTAGTACCGTACATAGTGCGTATTTAGTGCGTTATGGGCATAGGTGGGTATTGTTATCATCAGTGTTGCCAACGCCAGTAAAATATCCCTACAACTTACTTGATCTTACATCACTGTTACTTTCAAATTCTTTATTTCTTATTTTTTTCGTATAATTGTATTTTGTATATTTTTTCTTTGTAGTAGTTAAGGAAAGCTTTAAAATGATGAATCATTCATGCAATTTGATGGTGTATTAAGGAAGTTATGGCGTACCGACAAAAAAATCGCCTTGAGAAATAATATATTTATGTGAAATTATTAGCGAATTTCCATAGGAAAAATTAGCTATTGCAGTGACCCTTATGGTAAGATACAAGGTCGGGAGTAGCAAATGAGCACCAATCATGGTCCCCGGAACACGTTTTGGGGTGTCATTAAAAATCATAAATTAGCCATGAATATAAGTGTCCGCACTCTAGCGGCCGCATTTTAAGTCCGATTTGGTTCAAATTTGGAACACATGGTTGCCTACGTCCCTCGGACGAGTTCGTTAGTCAAAAAATCCAACAATCGGATACACGTTTTTTGACCGGAAGTAACTATTCTTACGAGAATGAATTTGTTTTTGAGTCGAAGCACGCAATGCACTGTGTATTGAAGATACTCCCATATGCGGAATGGCGTGCGAACCATTTTGCAGCTATTCAGCACTGTCGTGAATAGACCTATTTCCCAAATTGTTGGTTGAGACCCTAAAACATAGGCCTATAAACTTAATTTTGGAAATTTTCTCAACTCACATTCGTCCCATTTGTTAGATTCGTTCGATGTGATTAATCTGTCTTATATTACCAAATATAAAGTCTCCTAACAGGATTTCTTTACACGGTAAATTTTTGAAGTGATAACTTCTATTGGCCCGTTGGGCACTTTCGACTTGGCTATGTTTTCGAAATCACGCTTTTTTGTTTTTTATTTTTTCGTATATTAATTGTTTTTATAACAATTCAAAATATGTCATACAATTTAAATGTATGAATACCGAGAATTCTAGTAAAAAATAACCTGATGAAGATGAAAATAATTAGATTTGTGTAGCCTAACGACACCTAGTGGAAAATATGCGAACTTCCAGTTGAAAACATGTAAATTGTCAATTAACCCAGTTTTCGAAACTGAAATAAGCAAATTAAAATTACTTCCCGATATCCTCGACATGAACTTCCCATATCAAAATCACGCAAAATTATTGTATTAATCTAAGAAATTGTTATCACTTCCAACGTGTGGTCTTAAGCACACTACATTTTTTTTTTAGATATTAGAGCTTTAAATTATACTTTTCACAACTAAGAAATTTTCTTATAGAATTTATGATTACCTTTCTAAACATATAATTTAATACTTTTAGTAGGAGAAAGGCGATGATAACCACCCAGGTTTTTCGCCTATAAAAAATATACTTTTAGTCGTACTGCGCTCTACGCTTCAATACTGTGAATGCGAGATACTTTACGCAATATGTGTAGTATCTTGTACATTACACGCAAAACTCCAAATCATGTAACTTTCAACAAATTAAGTTTAGATCAGACAGTACGGACAGACAGTAAACTTGAGACCTCTCATTCTCGTTCTGGATCTAGGTCACTATGAGATATAAGTAATTGCTTGATAGCATTCTTTTACAAGAGGTAATTAATTATAGAAATCTTGTAGCTGTGTCACTCAGAGGTGTTACAAAAGAGATCATGGGTGGGCCGATTGTGGCTTTGTGGGACTCATTCTAAAAGTACACATTCACTATGATGCTCTTTAAAGTACGTATCATTAACCACTGTTGTGTTTAGTAACGTTGATACTTGGGCCTGGGGATACATCACATACTAACCTATGTAACAGATTTTATTTGAATTTTGTAAATTTTACGCTTCACACTTCCCCAGCAAGAGTTAATTTGACTAAATTACAAGTGAAAAAAACAGCTCAGAATGATTTCAGAGTCGTTTCATAAAAGGTAATCGGTCTGTTAGATCACAAAAAGTGCAGTAAACCGTACTGGTGTGATCAGAGTAGCTCAGTTGGCAGAGCATTAGCACGGATTGCTAAAGATCCTGGGTTCGAATCCTCGTCTTGGTCAATATTTTTTCACTTCTAATTTAGCTTTGTAATACAATCTGGTGTAAAATTGTTCCAATTTGCTATTTTATAGGAGTGTATTTAGTTATTTTTGATAAATTATGTAATTTTAAATATTCTGTTTTAGTTGTCAAACCAAAAAATGTATTGTTATTATTTATTTTAACCAAACAAATTATCAATAAACGTACACATTATTTACATTCATATATAAATCAGGGCGGCTTCGATGTAAATGACTGACACAATCAGCGCAGAGCAAAAACTACTTAGATCAAAACACGAAAATTTGAGATAGGCTTATATTATTATGGGATTATAGACGCACACTATAATAGCCAAAAATTGAGAAAAACCTCTATTTTAAAGCGTAAAAATAGTGAAAATTCGGGGATGCCCTATAGGTTTAATATATTATAATTGCAAAACCTATTATTACATATTATTTAAAAAAACAGCTAATTTGAATCAAAAGCTTGACACAATTTTAGGTTAGGCCTATAACTAAAAAGGTTAGGATCATACCTGAAGTTTTTTGAACTCGTTTTTTGAAAGCATTTATATTTATGCCACAGCAACCACTTGGAAAATTTATAATTATTGTGAACATTCTTTTTTTATATTAGGTAAAAGCAAACACAAAGAAAAATCAACTAAAAAAGCTTACTGTATTATAAAACAAACATCTGGTGTTAGATATTATATTGTTTCTGTTAGTTGGTAATATCAAAATTTGTTTGAAATATTGAATATTTAAATACGATTGGTGAAATTACAACTCATGCAGTAATTCAAATTATTGGGGATGGTACGAGTCTATTCGACCTTGAACATTATGTACAGGTCACCGCTATCCTCACCCTCTACTTAGATCCAAGTGCCTCTGACCTAATCAATGATAATATTCCGTGATAATATCAGAGTATACAATAATCTGTTTGGAACCAGTAGTATACAGGGGTGATCAACTCAAGATGGCCACCATTGGGATCTCGGAAACTATAAAAGTTACAACAAACTTTAAATGGGGGACCATCCCTACTTTTTCCCTTGCATTAAAAATACAATATTAAAATTTTCAAAAACTCCGCCATTTTTCCAATATGGCAGCCAACTTTGAAATTTATAATGGAAACCCCTACTTTTTATGACGGATTTGGATTTTATTTGCAATTTTAAGACGTTTTTATTCTTGGTGTTATTTTTTTTTTTATAAACTTAACCGCTTAACCGCTAGGAGTGCTAAAAGTTTCAGAAACTCTTATTTCAACAATAATTATTAGAGGCATGTTTTATCATTTATTTGTAAACAATAAAATTTAACTCAAAGTGCAATATTTTGTACAATGGAATGTTAAAAAGCTGTTGCAATTTGACAATTACTTTATTTTATACAAAAAACGTACTTAAATTCTTACACAATTAGTGTTAAAAAATCGCTAACGCAACCACTGTGTATTGTGTAAGAATTTAAGTACGTTTTTTGTATAAAATAAAGTAATTGTCAAATTGCAACAGCTTTTTAACATTCCATTGTACAAAATATTGCACTTTGAGTTACACTTTATCGTTTGCATATAAATGGTAAAACGTGCCTCTAATAAGAAACATTGAAATAACTTTGAAATAAGAGTTTCTGAAACTTTCAGCGCTCCTAGCGGTTAAACGGTTAAGTTAATAAAAAAAAACACCAAGAATAAAAACGTCTTAAAATTGCATATAAAATTCAAATCCGTCATAAAAAATAGGGGTTTTCATTATAAATTTCAAAGTTGACCGCCATATTGGAAAATGGCGCCCATTTAGAAATATTTGAACTACATATTTTTTAATTTCTCATAAAACAAGGAAAGGTTCCCCATTTAAAGTTTGCTGTCAAATTAATACTTTATGAGATCCCAATGGTGGCCCAATTAAAAAAATCACATAAAATAGAATATGTTCGAGATTCTGTATCTCATAAACGGTTGGGTTTAGGAAAAAATACAAAAGAATAAACATGTCTTAAATTTGTGTCCCCAATCGAAATTAAACATAAAAAAAGGGGTTTCCATTTGAAAAAATTAAGTTGGCCGCCATATTGGAAAAATGGCGGAGTTTTTGGAAATTTTAATATTGTATTTTTAATGCAAGGGAAAAAGTATGGAAGGTCCCCCATTTAAAGTTTGTTGTAACTTTTATAGTTTCCGAGATCCCAATGGTGGCCATCTTGAGTTGATCACTCTGTAAATAGGTAATACATTAAATTAATATTCTATTTTTTTTTAATACATGAATATACTATTACTAAAACGTGAATATTTATTTGAATTTATGACTGGTAGTTAATTTTAAAACATGAAAATCACATAAATAAACAGCAAATTTAAAAGAATTTGAACTAAACTATTGGCGTTTGGCTTTAACTGCTGTTATTCATGTCACAATACTTCGCAAGCATTCAAAGGCCAATTTTTTAGCCAACAAAATATCTGTTTTTTGACAAATTTACAAATATACATTTCTCTTAGGACGCCATAAAAATTATTAAAATAAACATATAAAGGTTTTATTGTGAGTGTGAAAGTAAATGATCCCTGTTTACATACGTTAAATTATTTTGCGATGAGGTGAGCATGGGCTGGACGTGCCATTCACGCAGTCATGTATAATATCAAAATATATGTATTTTATAAATTCAAGATAACCAGTAGTGGAAGATCAAGTGTTAAAAAAATTGTAAAATTTAGTTATTTCTTTGAAGTTTGAACATTCGCTATTAAATTAAGTTCAAGACTACAAAAACAATGTTAATGTCATTTTGAACTACCGGTATTTTTTCTAAATACCATCAAAAAATTCCATTTAACAACAACAAATTTGAAAAATGGGCATTATTTTTAAAAGTGGCTAGCTTACATTTTGAAATGAGAATGTAATTTTTATATAAAATGCAAATGAAAAGCGTTACAATTATTTAAAGTTTTTTCTAAATTGATATTTGTAAAAAAATATTTTTTCACAAAACACTGGGAAATTTCTTTTTTTGAGAGTTTTTAAATCTTTATGTGACCATCAAGACCGGATATCGCATTAATAGCAAATGAAACACTATTCGATACAAGGTGACTGGATACTGGTATAAAATAAATTCACTGAGAAAAACTCGATTCAGACATTTAGTATAAGAACTGCAACTAAAAGCATTACTTGCAAAAAATGATTAAAAGAAATAAATAAGTTTATATCGTAACCTAATGCTACGGCTATCAGTAAAGATTTAACGAGAGATCTGAAGGAAACACGATGATTTTAATAGAGCAATTCATTAATAATATAACAACTATTAACTCCCAAGAAATAATAAACTGATTTATAGCATTTTATTTAGAAAGCGTTCAGCTACCGTCCTTTCTCTGAATAAATACCTAACCCATTGTGAAATATTATAAACTAAGTTAATATCGACTCCTCCAGTCTGACAGCACTCAATAGCAATCTATGAAACACACGAGTTCCAACCTGAAGGCAGGTGCTTTGCTAATTTATATACAAATGTTAATAATTGTAAAAATTAAGTTATCCGAATATAGATATTTTTTTAAACGAACTCAACGTAATATTTATTCATTACACTAACATAAATAACAACAACAAAAATGTGTAAATAAACAAAATGTATATCTGGAAGAGAGATAAGTATCAAAATATATACAGGGTGTCCCATAAGTAAAGTGCCAAACTTCGGGGAATGGTTCTATGGGTCAAAATAAGAAAAAAAGTACATATAAACACAGACCCGAAAACGCTTCGTTTTCTAGATATGCGCCATTTTGTTTTTTGTACAAAATAATTCTTATCTAGAGAACGGTTTGACTGATTGGCGGCTGTTTTACAATTTCAAATCTAAATTACTCAAAAACCGTAAATTTTAATAAAAAATGTTTAGATACATTTATGGTAGCCCTTTTGATTCCCTATCGGATGGTGTACTTGTCAAAACAATCGGATGAAGGATAACAGTCGTTATGTGTAATAATTGGTTTGTTCAATCCTGAATCCTACACCAACATAGTAACTACTACAAATTTTATGTACATTTGCTGTCATTGTCTTTAACTTAGCTACTAGGGGAGACCCCTGCGTGCTCCGCACGCCAACCCCCCACCCCCCAACTCCCTGTTGGAACCCGTTGTGTGCCGTTGGAACCCGTTGTATAGTCAGCAAGGCTCAGGTCTACACTTTAATAAAAACCTAACCTAAAAATTGATTTAAAATTTGAAATAAACTGTCAATGAAAATATTAGAGACTACAGCTGATTACTGAATCAACAATAAACATTACAAATCAGACCTAAAACACACCAACAATAACATAACCTAAATCAAATCATCTGTTGACATTTGAGTAATAAAATAAACAACTTATTTATTTGAAACTCAATTAGTTTATCAGCTGTTTAAAATCAAATTACAGTATTTCCTATTTAGCCTAGTTGTAGCATAGGCTACTGATGCATTTTTAAAACTCGGAATAAAACTAAAATAAAAGTGTAAATCAAATATTTAGCTTCACAGTGACTTAGAACTGGAAATTATCATTTAAATAAAAAAAGAATCATCAAAATCGGTTAAGTATTAATTTCAGGAAGTGAGTGAACTAAAATCAGGAATTTTTTAAAATATATAGATTATCCTTCATCCGATTGTTTTTACAGTTACACCATCCGAAAGGGAATCAAAAGGGCTGCAAAAAATGTATCTTGACATTTTTTGTTAAAATGTACGGTTTTTGAGTAATTTAGGTTTGAAATTGTCTAACAGCCGCCATTTTTAAACACATGATTGGATTTAATCGCTTATTTTCTTGAAATATATCATTGTTAGGTTAAACTTCACGCCAAGTTTGAACTTAATCAGTCAAAGCGTTCTCTAGATAAGAATTATTTTGTACAAAAAAAATAATGGCGGATATCTAGAAAACGAAGCGTTTTTCGGGTCTAATTAAAGGTCTATCTTAAGAAATCACAATTCCGCAAATCAGACATCAAAATTGTCAACCTACATAATATGGCGGCCGTTTTAAGTTACAATATTAGGCAACAAAACTCTGACAATCCACATTAGCATTAGGACCAGTTTTTGTCGATAGTGAGTTACCGGTACTTATCACCTTCAGTGGGAGACGGTCTACGAGGAGGATGAGGAACAATTTTTATTTCAAATTATAAATTTTTGCTCCATGTTAAAAAATATCCATTACCAATAAACTTTCATAACATCTTATCCTGTTTACAATAAATGCTCAAACTGTTTTCTTTCTGCAGTTTGACAGTGAGCTAGGCGGGTGTAGTAACCATTCATAACGCTCTGTAGCATCTCAGCTGGTATTTCTAGTGTGGATTGTCGGAGTTTTGCTTATAAAGCAAATGTCAATAAGTAAATCAACCCATTTTCAAAATGCCCAATATTGTACCGCGACCTTATAGCTGGCTTGGTTCCCCAAAATCGATCAAAACGTAAAATACCCTAGAAGTACTCGGTTCAAAGCCATGTGGTGGATTCTACCGTAGGGTTGGCGTGCAAAGCACACAATGCTTTGTGTGTTGAAGATACTTCCAATATTCGGAATGGCGTGCGAAGCACGCAATACTTTGTGTATTTAAAATACTCCCAATATCCGGAATGGCGTGCGAAGCACGCAATGCATTGTGTATTGAAGATATTCCCAAATTGCGGAATGGCGTGCGAACCATTTTGCAGCTATTCAGCACCGTCGTGAATTGTTTCCCAAATTGTTGGTTGAAACCCTAAAACATAGGCCTATGAACTTAATTTTGGAAATTCGCTGAACTCGCGTCAGCGGTTCAGCTGCGTGGTCGAATTTTTGATTATACTTTTGAAACATTTTCAT
Organism: Philaenus spumarius; assembly: GCA_018207615.1. Classification (NCBI taxonomy): domain Eukaryota; kingdom Metazoa; phylum Arthropoda; class Insecta; order Hemiptera; family Aphrophoridae; genus Philaenus; species Philaenus spumarius. Next base: position 58,843 of record JAGFPH010002746.1, on the reverse strand, counting down.
GCGATTTTTGTATTCTTAAAAACACTCGATCTTTTTAAGATCTCATGACCAAAACTACATTTCATGTTAAAGTCAGCCTACACGTAATTGACCTTGGTCTATGGGGGATGTCGGCATAAATAAAGTTATCCAAAGAAGCAGCCTGTTATTAAATTGTTCCTTCCTAGCGAAGTGCAGAGCAAGAAAGTAGACGTCTTAATAAGATAATTTGATAATCATGAGCGATGAATCGAATCCGATCAATTCATAGAGGCATCCATACAGGCAGTCGTGCCCGCGAAGAAGCGCTTTTATGCAACCGATTTCATGTTACCTTTTAAATTAACACACATATTATTTAACATCTTAATTTGTCTGACAACAAAATGCAATGGGCGTCTTGATTTTGAGCACGACGTCGGTTACCAGAGGTCAAAATATTCGTGATCAGAGATCGGAAGATGTACCATAAATTCTGCTGCGTCTGGTTCTGTGGCTGTTATTAATAGCAACGATCTGACCTGATGGCTTACTTGAAGTAAGGTAACTACGTAATTCGGACAAAGAGATCGTGTTGAATCCGAAAGGTCTTTCAGCACAGTTTGTTTTACTGCCTTTGAAGAGTTTTTGGGCAGTTTTAATTACTTGTACGTGGCTTATCTCGACATTCTTTTGTTTTAGTTTCAAGTGTTCAGTTGTGCAATAGGGTCAGTTCGTCGGTTGCAATGGAATAATTTGCTGCTTGGCAGGAAGATGAAGAAAAGTGTTGCAGAGGAATGAGATACTAAACCATTCCGGCATGTTTCATGAACAACAGATGTTTAAGGTCTAATGCCAGACTAGCTCTTCTAACTTTTTTAAAATCATATCACAAAATTGAACTGATGAAATGGGTCTTTTCCTAAATAAATAAACGGTACCAGATAACTGCCACATACTTTCTCCCAGTTGAAACTTTATACCTTCCCAAGAGTAGCATAGGAGATTATTATTTAGAAATGCAAAAGTAGGAAAATGTTACCATGGAAAATATTAGATGCATGTAAAACACATCCATATTATATTATTATACTAGCTAGCCCGATCAGGCTTTGCACGGATAGACAAATCAAAGTTAAATGTATATTGACAAAAAATATATTATATCAATGAATATAAATAACACTATGTATTTCTTATGGGGAGTTTAAGTAACTTACACCCCCCCGCACAAACCTCCTCTAAAATTTCGATTTTTTATTAAACCATTTCTTAGCGAGCACTTAGGGCGTTAGAGGAAGCTACATACCAAATTTCATTCCAATCCATTCGGTGGTTTTGGAGAAATCGTGATTTAGTAACTTTGACCCCCCCCCCCCCAAAACCCCTAACTAAGATTTTGAATTTTTTGAAACCATTTCTTATCAGTACCTACGGCCCTAGAGGAAGCTACATACCAAGTTTTATTCCAATCCGTTCAGTAGTTTTAGAGAAATCGTGATTTAGTAACATTGACCCCCCAAACCCCCCTAAAATTTTGAATTTTTTTAAAACCTCTCTAA
>JAGFPH010002746.1:44898-57313 GCA_018207615.1 Philaenus spumarius | reverse complement strand
ACTTTGAACCCCTTAAACCGAATTTTTTGAAACCCTTTCTTATTAGCGCACCTACGGCCCTAGAGGAAGCTACATACCAAATTTTATTCCAATCCGTTCAGTAGTTTTAGAGAAATCGTGATTTGTAACTTTGAACCTCCAAAACCCTCCTAAAATTTCGAATTTTTTGAAAACCTTTCTTAGTGAGCCCCTATGGCCCTAGAGGAAGCGACATACCAAATTGTATTCCAATCCGTTCAGTAGTTTTAGGGAAATCGTGATTTAGTAACTTTTAACCCCCCAAACCCCCCTAAAATTTCGAATTTTTTGAAAACAATTCTTATTGAGCCCCTATGGCCCTAGAGGAAGCTACATACCAAATTTTATTAAAATGTGTTCAGTAGTTTTAGAGAAATCGTGATTTAGTAACTTTAAAATCCCCAAACCCCCCAAACCCTCCTAAAATTTCGAATTTTTTTAAAACCATTTATATTGAGCCCCTATGGCCCTAGAGGAAGCTACATACCAAATTGTATTCCAATCCGTTCAGTAGTTTTAGAGAAATCGTGATTTAGTAACTTTGACCCCCAAAATCCGCCCTAAAATTTCGAATTTTTTTAAACCCTTTCTTATCAGCACCTACGGCCCTAGAGGAAGCTACATACCAAATTTCATTCCAATCCGTTCAGTAGTTTTAGGGAAATCGTGATTTAGTAAATTTGAACCCGCCCCCAAACCCCCTAAAATTGCGAATATTTTGAAAACCTCTCTAAGTGAGCCACTATGGCCCTAGAGGAAGCTACATACCAAATGTCATTCCAATCCGTTCAGTAGTTTGAGAGAAATCGTGATTTAGTAACTTTGAACCCCCCAAACCCCCGAAAATTTAGAATTTTTTTAAAAAACCATTCTTAGTGATTCCCTATGGCCCTAGAGGAAGCTACATACTAAATTTTATTCGAATCCGTTCACTAGTTTTAGAGAAATCGTGATTTAATAACTTTGAACTCCCCCAAACCGAATTTTTTGAAACCCTTTCTTATCAGCACCTACGGCCCTAGAAACTCCGTTTAGTAGTTGTAGAGAAATCGTGATTTAGTAACATTGACCCCCCCCCCCCCAACCCCTTGAAACCCTTTCTTATCAGCACCTACGGCTTTAGAGGAAGCTACATACCAAATTTCATTCCAATCCGTTCAGTAGTTTTAGGGAAATCGTGATTTAGTAACATTGACCCCCCATAAACCCCCCTAAAATTTAGAATTTTTTGAAAACCTTTCTAAGTGAGCCAATATGGCCCTACAGGAATCTACATACCAAATTTTATTCGAATCCGTTCAGTAGTTTTAGAGAAATCGTGATTTGTAACTTTGAACCCCCAAAACCCTCCTAAAATTTCGAATTTTTTGAAAACCTTTCTTAGTGAGCCCCTATGGCCCTAGAGGAAGCTACATACCAAATTGTATTCCAATCCGTTCAGTAGTTTTAGGGAAATCGTGATTTAGTAACTTTTAACCCCCCAAACCCCCCTAAAATTTCGAATTTTTTGAAAACAATTCTTATTGAGCCCCTATGGCCCTAGAGGAAGCTACATACCAAATTTTATTAAAATGTGTTCAGTAGAAATCGTAATTTAGTAACTTTGAAATCCCCAAACCCCCCTAAAATTTTGAATTTTTTGAAAACTTTTCTTGGTGAGCCCATATGGCCCTAGAGGAAGCTTTATACCAAATTTTATTCCAATCCGTTCAGTAGTTTTAGAGAAATAGTGATTTAGTTATTTTGACCCTCCCAAACCCCCCTAAAATTTCGAATTTTTTGAAAACCTTTCTTAGTGAGCACCTATTGCCCTAGAGGAAACTACATACTAAATTTCGTTCCGATCCGTTCAGTAGTTTTTGATAATTTTGCAAAACAACCCCCTTTTTGGCCAAAACCCCCAAAAAATCAGTTATTATTATTATTACCTAAACGAGAATTTTTAGAAAGATGCGTTTTTTGTATATGGTAGGGTACATTAAGGGCTACAAATAAGCCAAATTTTATCAAAATCGTTAGAGCCGTTTTTGAGAAATTTAGATTTTTCTCGTTTTTTTCAACTTTTGGGGGTAAAACCCCTTAAAAATCAAAAATTTGAAAAAATGAAAAAAACGCCTGGAGATATGCCAGAACTACACCTACATACCAAATTTCATCAAAATCGGACCGTTGGTATGGTCTCCAGCTCTGTAAACATCCTTACAGACACACAGACACACGGACACACGGACAGACATCACCAAAAAAACACCTTTTTGGGTCCAGGGAGCACCAAAACAAAATATTCCACTAAAAATATTTTTGAGTTCAGGGAGCAAGTACACAGATAATTTCACTAAACGTTTTTGGGGGGTTCAGGGAGCACCAAAACAGATAATTTCACTAAAAATTCAAATTCGAAAATTTGGACGAAAACAACACTTTCTCCATATACTACGTATAGGGTGGAGAAAGTAAAAATGGAAATAAGAGTCGGAAAAATTCCATGTACACGTTAGTTCCTCTTACATTGAGTCCTTCTATTTTTACTTGATTTAAAAATGCTACTACGCTGGATGAGAGCTCGTAAAACGTACTTTCAATTTCGTTCATAAGACTTGACATTTCTTTTTAAATATGCCTTATATCCTATTACTTTAAAATGAGCAATTCTTGTATCTTTGTGTCTGTCGCGGATCTCAAAAACGGCTCTAACGAATCCAAAGAAATTTTGTATTTAGCTTTAGTTTTGATTTTTAAGTACACCCATATAGTTGTATTTCGCGTAAAAACGAAATTTTTTGAGAAAATCTATATTAAAAGTTGAAAATTTTCAACATTGGGTCTTATGGGTTGCCATGTTGGTTACAAAATAACAATGAAATAATAAATAAAGCGATCAAAACAGCTGTTTATAAACAAGCAAATTTATACTGTTTTAGCACGTTGGAAATAGAGTGGAATAGAACTGAGATTGAGTATTATCCAAAATCAGCTGTTCATGGGATTGTTTTTAATAACTGTTAAAAAACGAGCTAATTTATGCTGTTTTAGCAGGTTGGAATTATAATAAATTGGGCCTGACTAAAACAATTTATTTTGTCAAAAAAAAAGGTAAACTTGGCAAAGATGGGTAAATTCTAATAGTCAATTTTGTAACATAGGCCTGGCTCATTTTTGAAACATAGTATTGAGGTTATGTTAATCTTGCAATAATGTTTACTACATTTAGGCCTGGTTTGAAAACTTTAGTTGACAGAAGATAATATAACTAGGACTAAAATCGTAATGAAAGCCTCTTACGTTTCTAAAGCATGTATTTGAGGTTATAATTAATTAATCTTGCAATTACTGTTAATATATTTAAGCCTGGTTTCATAATTTTAGTTGACAGAAGAGTAATGAGATTCTCTAGCGAATTTTCCAACTGCGAGCGAAGCGAAGCAGCCATTTAAGGCCGAAGGCCGAGACGGGGTTGGGACGCGAAGCGTCCAGGGGCAGAGCCCCTAGTATTTCTCTGAACGTGATAAATAGTCTGTCAACACGATTACAATTCAAATCCTCCTATAGTTTCCTTAACTCTTGCACACAAAATATACTAAACTTTGTAAGTTTTCAAAATTCACAGATTGTTCTAGTTATTCCTTGTTAAACATTCAGACTTAGCAAACCCTGTGGAAGGCGATTTTCAAAGCATTTTATATAAAAATCCGAGATTTACCAAGTACGAAAATACTGGCAATTTTTCTAGACTTAATAACAATGAAGAAAAATCTTTGCAAATTTGAATACTTACACAAAAAGAATATTTTTGGCAAGTAAGTAGAAAAAATATATAAGCGGATTTGAAATGTGGTTGTAATGAGAGTCGTGCAAAGGCATTTATTAATTTCAGGAATTATGAACGAATTTTAAAATAACTGTCTTGAGCTTTTAGGCTTTATAGTATGGTAGGGGTCTGTCTATCTGTCTGTTTGTCAAGGCCCAACTGAGAATAGCTGAACGTATAAAGATAGAGATTAAGCCATTAGACGCATGTATTCTTAGTTAAGGTTTAGGAGAAATCTAAATTCGAAAACGTCCATTCGTTCAAAAGTTGTGACGTCATTAGTGGCCATAGACAACTATTTCGCCCTCTGTTGGGCACGTTTCTGTTTATAACTTTAGACTGAGTACCAGGAGACCGAGCTAAAGCTCGATTATAAGCAGGGCCTAGTTCGCTCACGTCAATAACTATTATTGCAAATTTCCGTGAACATCGTTTAGGTTAGGCCTACAACATTAAACAACTAAATAAAGGGTATGTTTATTTAGCAGAAGTATTCGTTGCCATGGTAACTATAAATAGATACAACATTTAGGCTTACCTCTAATAAAATACAGTTTAAAAGAAAACAGATGATTATTGTAATGACATTGAAAACATTTGCATCAGCTGTGCTTTGTATTGTTTAAAATGGACAAATTTTACTTTTTAATAAATTTAATAAAAAGACGTAGAAAACGAATTTTCCCAGACTGGTGACCATTTCCAATCGATTTCTAGTGGCCAAAAGCCCCATATAAAATCAAAAAATCAAAACTCCTTAGACGGAGATTCCAGATCCATTTAGCAGACAGACAATTATCTCTCGCTTTAGAAGATAAGATAGAGTCTATATTATTCAACTTAGGATACGCGTTGGATTCAGCTGATCTAGTTCTTTCAAATAGCCAGTGAACCGATTCTGTAGGTTCCATATGTTTAGGAGTTATAACACAAAACATGTGCGATTTTCTTAAACTTTTTGTTTACCGACATATTAAACAGCTGTAGCATTTCAATCAATAGTTGGTTTTAGGAAAGTCTGAGACATCTTTGGCGATTCTAAATGTTATTTTCTACATTTTTTTATATCTTTTTTTTTCTCAACAGGTCAAAAATGCAAAAACATCTAGTAGTTTTTGTTGGTGGTCTTGCTAAGATATTTTCGCACGTTATTGCACGTGGACAATTTCGTGGGTACAGCTAGTCTTCTACTTATATAAAGCTAGACATTAACACTGATTCACTGACATTAATTATTAGGCACTTCCCGTAATCGGACTCCCCTCAACCTTATACTTAAATTAAAGCTCTCAACGAGAAACTCTTGGGAAAATTGCCAGAATTTAACATTAATTTTTTAATTTTGAAAGCACCTTTTGGGCGGGAAAGATTTTTTTTATTTTTTTCAATTTTTCATTTTTTCACTTTGAGCGCATTTTGTATGAAAACGGTAAGAGATAGCAAAAAATGTTAAATACAAAAGTTGTAGAAAATTTAACTTCAAACGAGAGATTTTCCGTCAGATTCAAGATCCAATCATCCATTTAGCGACTATTCATCCGAGAAGGGAGGCTCCGCCCAACGTCCTTAGCTAGACGGATTCACTGGCATTAATTATGAGGCACTTCCCGTAATCGGACCCCCCTCAACCTCATACGTGAATTAAAGCTCTCGACGTGAAACTTTCAGAAAAATTGAATTTTTTATTTTAAAAGCACCTTTTGGGCGGAAAAGACTTTTTCATTTTTTTCATTTTTCCTCTTCGATCGCGTTTTGTAAGAAAACGGTAAGAGATAGCAAAAAATTATAAACACAAAAGTTGTAGAAATTTTAATTTCAAGCTATCGATTTTCCATCAGATTTAAGATCCAATCATCCGTTTAGCCGCTATTCATCCGAGAAGAAGCTCCGGCACACAATCCTTCAAATTTCCCATGTTAATCTTATGGAGATAATGTTTAATGAGTTTGAGTCAGCTGCCAAATAAAACAGCTGATTTATGCTCGGTCACCTATGTACAAACGAGCCAAAGATTAACGAGATTCTTTAGTGAATTTTCCAACTGCGAACGAAGCTAAGCAGCCATCTGAGGCCGGAGGCCGAGGCGGGGTTGGGACGCGAAGCGTCCAGGGGCAGAGCCCCTAGTGTTTTATAAAACAACAGTCACAGATTCAGTGACTACTTTGTATTTAAACACACAACCTATCTAAAAAATATTTAATAAAATATATCAGGCTATTTTATATGCTCAGATACGTATGTAAGGTGGAAGTATTAAAAATGGTATCTATTTTGCACTGTTAGTTCTAAGTTAGAATATGGTCTTGCAATTTGGGACTTTACTTACTTTACAATGTAAAACCAATTATGAACTTTTTATGAATTCTTTTTCTTATACAGCTCCGAAATTGTATAACAAACTACCAGTATCAAACATTGTACCAGTCAAAAAAAATCCCTGAGAAGCTTGAAATCTTGGCTGCTCAGTCTCGACAATGTAGACACTCTCTTTAGTAAGTAATATAATCCAGCTCACTTTTGTTATAATAACGGGTAATTAATTACGTTATTTCAACCGTCGAGCACTTTAAAATATATCCTTTTTGGATTACCGGTTTCGGTGGTTCATGCCACCAGCATCAGATCAACCTCAAAACAAAAAATATTCATTCCACTATCGTGGAACACGTCGTAACAAACTGTACACAATTAACATAAAACATTAAAAAACCACAAACGCAAATTCAAATATATACACCGTCCGAAATATCAACTTCACAAATCACATGAGGAATCCGTTGCACATGTCATTTCATGGAGGTCATGTGTACAAACTCACTTTTGTTATCAAATTTTCAAAAAATATTCTATTACTGTATTTATTTTTCAATTTGTATGCTTTGTTTGATTCATGCGTCGTAGGAAAAGCCGCAAATGCAAACAACATTATTATTTATTCAGTTTTAAAATTTTATTAAGTCCAGTTTATCTCATCTGCTCTATAAAAAATTGTTATAGAAAAAGAAATTTTTTTCTGTAAAACTCTTTATAATTCATTGTTTTTGTAATATGTTATTCAAAACTCTGATAAAATAAATGTTATTTTGTTTTTGAAGTAAAGGTAACCCTCCTATAGAGGGTACCTAATTTTTCCCTTTGTATTTTTAATTTATTACTTTATTTAAAATGTCTTATATTTATGTTTAATTTGACATGTAAATATTGTACAAGGTTTTTAAAGGAAGAATAAATTAATTTCATTACGCTGCAGAAGGATTTCGTCCGTATTTTATCGCACAAACCCAAAACCGAACACAGTGCGCCTCTTTTCAAAAAAAACTGAATATATTACCTTTTAAAAATCTTTGTATCTATAAAGTATTGAGAACCTTTTCTGGCAGAAGCGGGGATAGGGATGGCACTCTAGGGCCAAGAGCTTTGACATTGAGGAATAGATTAAATATTTTTATACCTGAACCAAATTTTACTATTTACATGAAATCGTAAGCATATCTAACACCGAAATTTTTTTAATTGTATGCGAGAAAGTATTAAATCATGTTCATACATAAATTCTCCAGTTTGCTGCGTAATATTTTGCTCGAACTTGAATATTTAGAGTCTTATTTTTAATTTAATATCTTGGCTGTTACGTTTTGGAGTTATATTCAGGTGTTGTATCCTTGCTAGTATGTATAGTAAGTCCGAGTGCTTTTTTCGTATGATCATATCGTGAAATCGTCATGATCATATCAAGACAGTTGAGTGAATCAGATCACTCAACTTTGATTTTGAATTGCGTTTGATGCATGTATACGTATTGTTTTAAAACCACCCCACACTTGTTGTATTACCTCAGGGTTTCCATTATTTCCATCGTATTTTGTGAGCAAGTTATTTTTGTTTAGTTTTTAACACGCTTATATTAGCTTCACTTGTATGTTTGTTTGTAAGTAACTCTCCTTTAGACTAAAAGCCAGTGGCTTATTACTGTTAGTATATCTCTCTTACTCTAGTTCGTTCGTTGGCCGAGCGGTCTAAGGCGCGGGTCGTCGCCGACGTCAACCCCAGACTCACCGATCGTGGGTTCTAATCCCGTCCACGGCCAAATTTTTTTTTCAATAATTAATCGAACTAAAAATTAAAAAATAAATATAGTTTAAAAAAACTAAAAGACACGCTTTTATAATACATCGAACTAAAAAGTGAAAAATAAATATAGTTTAAAAAAACTAAAAAACACGCTTTTAGAGCATATCAAACTAAAAAGTTAAAAATAATTTTTCAAATAAGCTTAAAACAATAATAAACGATAAATACTAGCATTATTGTAAAAAAAAGCGTGGGGCGCTTTGTCCATATTTCTCGTATATCGAGCGCCCAACGCTTTTTTTTACAATAATGCTAGTATTTATCGTTTATTATTGTTTTAAGCTTATTTGAAAAATTATTTTTAACTTTTTAGTTTGATATGCTCTAAAAGCGTGTTTTTTAGTTTTTTTAAACTATATTTTAAAAATGTATGTTTATTTGTAAGAGTTCAATTATATTTTTTGTAAATCAGAAACATTAAAAAACAAACAACCAATATCTAGTTTTGTATACAAAGGCTTTGTTTCTAGTTTGTATGAAAAGTATTAAAAACGCAAATTATTTTTACAGGTAACATTTACTACAGAAATTATCCAACTACATTAAGGAATTATGTGATTAATGCCTAAGGGATTATCTATTATCTTATTATTCTTTACTTTTTAAATTTTTTTTTATTTTTTTATTTTATTTTTATTTTACAGTTAATTAGATTTTTTGTATTATTATTACTGTGCTATCTTCAAGGTAGAAATTTGAAGATAGCTATCTCACATGATTTGCTAGGTCTTAATGAAAGGTTAGAAGAACATAACCTTTACATACGTACGGCCCAGATTGTGAAATAATACGTTGGATATTATTATACTAGCGTTGACCTTTCAATCGCGCATGCGCATAATCAAGATTAAGACAATAAATTTAGCAAAACAATTTACAAAATACTTTTAGGTTAGAGTGACACGTTCTTTCGATTTCAATCTAGGAGTAGGTTTATAAAGTATTTTCTTCTCAAAAAATGTTTATAGTTCCAATAAAATACTGGGTTTTTGACAGGTCGGCATCCATCAACCACATATCTTGCTGTATGATGGTTCAAAAGGACCGAATAGCATTTAGGCGCCATCCTAGGTGATGGCGTTTGCGGTACCGATAATGCCACATATGGACTCCAAAATGTATTATCTGTCTATATTAAAATCTTCACTCTAGCTTTGAGGTTTGTGTACAAAACGAGAACAAAAGGTTATCGGCTGTGCAGAAAAACAAATAAATAGTTACGATTAGCGATTGCTCACAGTATTTTACATTATTATTCATAAAGGCCTATCTATACTAATATTATAAAGAGGTAAAATGTGTTTGTTTGTTTGTATGTAGGGAGTAATCTCTGGAACTACTGAACCGATTGAAAAAATAGTTTTACTAATAATCCCTGAGTAACATAGGCTATAATTAATTTTGATAAAAACATTTTTATTTCAATATTTGTAAGTTCAGTGGGAAAAATCTTAGTTTATGCCTAGACTGATGAACCAACACATGTATTGACATTTATTACCATAGCAAGTAATTGAATAAAATAACAGATAAATCAGCTGATTGCTAAAATATTTCCATTAACAGCTCATTTCAAACTTTGAAGCAATTATTTGTATTTGAAATTTTTAGGTTAGGTTTTTATCGAAGTATAGACCTGAGCCTTGCTGGTCCTTTTAACCTTTATTATAACTGCTGTTATAAAATATACGAAATAATTTGATTTAAACGTATAACATTATTTATAATGTTAGCTTTGGTGTTATTATTAATCCTACACCTTTATTATAAAGAAAACATAAAATGATTATGTGTATGTATAGAAGGTTCCAACTGAGTTAACGCAGGGATTTCCCCTAGTCTATACTAATATTATAGAGGTAAAGTTTGTTTTTTTTTTTTTTTTATTATTTGTTTGTTCGTATGTAGGGGGTAATCTCTGGCACTACTGAACCGATTAAAAAATAGTTTGACTAATAAAAAGCTACTCTATCCCTGAGTAACATAGGCTATAATTCATTTCGTTAAAACCTTTTTTATTTCAATATTTGTAAATTTAGTTGGACAAAATTCTTAGGTTAGGCCTAGAATGATAAACCAACACATGTATTTACATTGATTGCCATAGCAACCAATTGAATGAAATAACAGATAGCTGTTTGCTACAATATTTCCATTAACAGCTGATTTCAAAATTTGAAGCAATTATTTTTGTATTTCTAGCTTTTAGGTTAGGGTTTTAAAGTGCAGACCAGAGCCTTGCTTGTTCTTTTAACCATTATTATAACTGCTGTTACAAAATATAAGAAATAATTTGATTTGAACGTTTAACATTATTTATAATGTTAGCTTTGGGGTTATTATTAATCCTACACCTTTATTGTAAAGAAAACATAACATGATTATGTGTATGTATAGAAGGTTCCAACGGAGTTAGCGTGCGTAGCACGCAGGGATTTCCCCTAGTAATATTATAAAGAGATCATGTATTGTATTTGCAGTAATCTCATTTAAACTACATACCTGATAAGGATGACACTTTTATAACAAGTTATATGTTGTTCTGTGTGACATGAGCAATGCGTCATCAAGCTTTTCTATAAGATCTGAACAGAAATTTCAAAATGACTGCCATTCAGATATCTGTATTACACCGGCTAAACCCATTATCCACTAGGTCAATTTGTATAATGTGTTAGGTTATTTAAAGAAATCTCTTAGTTATTTTGGTATTTAAGGTTTTTGCGAGGAACATTTTTTTGATTGGTTTTTATGTATATTTTGTTTTAGTAATATTTTATCCTTTTTGTTTTAAACACTGTCAAATTAATTTTTCTTAAATTAACTTAAGTTCACGACACCTTTACGAATAGACATTGATAACACACACTGTTGTCAGCTAATTGCCATATGTCAAATAAGCTATTGCAGTGACTTTTTACTCTTATGGTAAGACATGAGTGGTCAATGAGCACCGAGCATGGTCACCAGCACATGTATTGGGGTTTCATGTATATATATAAGTACAAATATATAAGCCTATATAATCTATATATATACATGTATTGATGTTTTTGTATTCTATCTGCCGCATTTTACATCCGATTTGGTCCAAATTTGGTACATAAAGTTCTTTTCAAAATCGTTCAAACGAGTTCGTTTTCCAAAAACCGAAGGCATATTTTTACCGTAAGTAACGTTTTTTAAGATTTTTTCGTACTATAATTAAACTTTTTTTATGGTTTTATCAAAGAAAAGAAATATAGAAGCTTATTCTGCAAATTTCGTTTTATTGTACGACTCTGGTACCAATAAAATCTATCAAAACTTAAAATACCATAAGTCAGTCTGATGCAACGGTAGATGTCTAATATCTGCTCCAAGCCTAACCTTATCTTATTTTTAAAGCAGATGCTAGATAACCTTATGCTTTTACTTAACAGTATTTAGTTATAAGCATATTACTAATTTGTATTAACGGGGGCCAGATCTCCAACCATAAATTTGTTATTAAAGCGGATGTTAGGCAATGTATAAGCATATTCTTAGTTTTGATTCATCAGGGCCAGTACCTCCGAACATAGCCTTATTGCCAAAGCACATGCTACACAATCTTATGCTTTTCATTACTAGTATTTGCTTATAAACATATTCTTAATTGTTATTAATCAGGGACAGAGCTAGTACCTCCTCACAAGTTAGGCCAATGCAACGGAAGATGTCTGGCATCTGATCCAAGCGTAACCGTATTCTTAAAGCAATTGCTAGACACCCTTATGATTTTACTTAATATATTTAGTTATACGCATACTATTAGTTTTTATTTATGGGGCCAGTCAGCCCAATGCAACGTTAAATGTCTAGCCTCTGCTCCAAGCATATCCTTATTCTTAAAACAGTTGCTAGACATCTACCTGACTTGCTACAAAATTTTCTCCTAACACCCCAGCTGTAAAACATACCCTTGTTAAAATAAAAGAGTCCGATTTGAGTATATAACCACAATAAATATACAAACAATTACAATTAACAATAAAACTGTAGTTCTCGCTGAAAATATAACTTTATTAAAATGTGCCGTGTCTGTGTCTGTGTAGCAATAACAAAATTAAACAGTTTAGATTTTGCAAATACGTCATCCTGATGTATTTTGGCAGTTTATCACTAAACTATTAGTCCAAATCAAATCGAAACCTGATATTGCAAATGAAATCTAAATTCCATTACGATCTGACAGTGCGGAATGATACAAATATCTTTATGATTGGAAAGTGTATTAATCAGGAGGGAGGACTTCTTAGTGTAGGACGAACCGCGTGTGGGCGATGGCGTAGGAGGCGCTGAGCCATCCATCAAAGTCAGGCCTTCGATATGGTATTCCACCAGCTGATTATTAAAATGCCAAACTAAGGCTACATTTTGGCACCAACACAAAGTTCAATAACATACGATGAATAAATTACAGAGATTATATTAAAT
>JAGFPH010002746.1:15875-38066 GCA_018207615.1 Philaenus spumarius | reverse complement strand
AGTCTTGTGAATAAATGAAGGTTTTTCAATAAACTGTTTCGATTTTCTGCTGTATAGGTAATGTACTGCAGCAGATTTATTTACACCAAAACGTTTCTTACTGTATAAGAACAGTCTTGTGAATAAATAAAAGTGGTTCAATAAACTGATGATTACTTGCTGTATAGGTAATGTACTGCAGCAGATTTATTTACACAAAAACCTTTCTTGCTGTAGCCTATAAGAACAGTCTTGTGAATAAATAAAGGTGGTTCAATAAACTGTTTCGATTGTCTGCTGTATAAGAAAACAGTTTTGTGAATAAATAAAGGTGGTTCAATAAACTATTTCGATTACCTGCTGTATAAGAACAGTTCTGAGAATAATGAATAATAAAGGTAGTTCACAATGTGCTGTTTCGATTAAGAAAGTGAATGGGTTGATAAAGCGGCGAAACTACTTGATATTTTTAATGAAAGGGTCTCTTTTAAGTAGCCATTAATCAATAGGAAACATAATGATGTCTTAATAACGACAATATTATGAGCTATCTATCAACCATGATATACTACTAAGGTTGTTCCAATTAAGTAGTCCAGATAAGATGATTAGCCAACTAATACAAAAATACAGGTTAAGCAACTCAAAGTCGATAACATAATTTACAGGTTTCCTCAATAAAGTACGCTACAACTTCGGAGGATTAAGTCTTCCGTGAAATTAAGTGGTTTTTAAAAACTTTTCCCTGAATTATTAACCCTAAATACTTTCTCACATGTATCAGTCAAACAATTTGTTGTAGTTGAAAAAAACATGTTTACTCATTAAAACCATTAATCATAGTTGTGCAACCGTAAATCAAGATTGAAAGTACAAAATGTTTACAACATGTTAATTAGGTTTCACGAAATTTTAAGCTGGTTTATAACTATGCTTTCAGGTATTATATAAACTAAAAGCACAAACAAAATAAATGAGAAGTATCTTATTGTCTAGTTTCATCTCTTGTTAAGATAATAATGATATTTTCGATTAAAAAATCTATCCTTTGTTCTATGTCATAGCAAAAAGTCGCAAATAAAAATGATGTTATTTTATTATTAATCTGATTTTAAACATCTTTATAGACAATACTCAGAAATTATCAAAAGTATTTTAATGCAAATTGAACATAAAACGCCACAGTCTAATTAATATACAGGAATAAAAACATTATATCAGAATTTTACTTTTCAAGATCATTCTTTCCCCATATTTAAACAACTAAATATAATTGCCCCTGAAACATTTATTTATACTTAAAGAACGACAGATTTTTTACTTTGAAATTGCAATGTATAAATTTATTATATAACTAGGAGAAACCCCTGCGTGCTTCGCACGCCAACCCCGTTGGAACCTTCTACACAAATAATCATGCATGTTATGTTTTCTTTATAATAAAGAGAATCTTTTTCAAGGGCAGATTCGGAATTAGCGACCCCAAAAACTCACAAAAATACATTTTCGAGTGATTTACTGAGCCTTTTGATTTTTTGCCGAAGTGTACCTCCTGCCCCATGGCCCCCCAGGGTGGTCGGACATATTTTTCAAGGGCAGATTCGGAATTAGCGACCCCAAAAACCCCTGAGTGTGTACATTTTCGAGTGATTTACTGAGCCCTTTGATTTTTGCCAAAGTGCCCCCCAGAGTTTGTGTTATGAGAGATTTGATGACAGTCACATACTGTGGCATTAATAAACTTAACAAGTCTCTCACATGTTTTACCAAGTGTCGTTTTGTGTTTTATATGTGCTATGTTTTATTTATTTATGGTTTAAACACCAAATTAATCTCTGTTATTAAGTGTAACTGTGAAAATCTTTTTGTAATCGTTCTTATGATGCCTGAAGATGAAAAGGTGAAACAGCTGTAAACGAGAGATAAAACTTATAAAATGATTGCTAAGGCAAGTACTAAATAATAATATTATATTAATAGTAATCGTATATGGTTACAAATACAATAATGGATTCTTATTTGTCTTTCTAGTAAAACCGTACAGTTGAATACCGTATGCAAACTGCAAACTTGTGCTTTAGGATTTGCTTGTATATCAGCACATTTTTATCTAGAGAAATCAGGGAGTGTATTTACAATAGCAATTGCAGCTTCTTGAATTTAAAATTTAATTCGTTTCTTTTCTTTTTCACTTGTTTTCTTTACCCGAGTTTAACATTCAGCGTCATAAGAAGATATTTAGCTGAATTTGCATGCGGTATTACTTGCATGTTGATATTAACTGCAGTCGGTAAACCTTTAATGCTTTAACCTTTAATGCAATTAACATTTGCTTTTATTTAATTTGATCCTCCATTTCCTTGTCAAACTGTCACTCTCATTAAGACAGAATTATTCAACTTACTAGTTGACTAGAACACATTGTTCGCGACCACTAATACAGCTGCAACAGCTGAATATCCTGCGTGTAGAGCAAGTAAAGTATTGGAACAAGAACACTTCCCTGAGGCACTCCAGCCTGTATTTTTTTCTGCTTAGAGTATTCGTTTTTCAATTTAGTTATAAAATGTATATCTTCCAGATAGGACTTTAGCAACAGGTACCATTCACACACCCAATGCGTTATACAGCTAGACTAATTATTTATAGAAACTTTGATATAAATATGTGTACTTCTCAAACATTCATAATTTGATAAATCGAGTTTAACAGTAGTCTCACTTTACTTGCAAAATTGTAGAGTTTGAACTTAACGGGCATTTAATGTTTATGAGAATGCTTCACTTTGTTACTTTTTGCCGTACAGACAGACATTTTGTAAAAAACCACTTCCCAAAACGGATATTTCCACAAAAATCACAATATCGATTTTGTTTGCGATCACTATACTTTCTCTATACTATAGGAGGTCTATAGTGAGAAAGTAAAATTTGATAATCTATACTAAATTTCATCAGAAATCTAAATTCGTGTTAAAAAATAACTTCTGACAATTAGTTGTTAGAATATTAACGTATTTCTATTATAATAGACCCGGGTTTAAGTCTTTCGATATAAATTTTGTTCGAAAACCTACAATTATGAACTGATTTGGTTAAAATTTTCA
The DNA here is from genome assembly GCA_018207615.1 of Philaenus spumarius. Lineage (NCBI taxonomy): Eukaryota > Metazoa > Arthropoda > Insecta > Hemiptera > Aphrophoridae > Philaenus > Philaenus spumarius. The sequence goes on along the minus strand of JAGFPH010002746.1, from coordinate 34,981 downwards.
AGATTGTTCTATATAACCTTATAAATAACATATTAAAATTTAATTAGAGATTCTTTAATAAATGATCGAGTTATTAGCAATTACTGCAAAAATTAACTAAAATCCAAAAACACTTGTGTAAATATGAAATAATTATAAGATGTTATATAGAATTTCATTGCGAATCCAAACCTGTTTTTATATTTAAAATCCGTTAAACGGTTCGTGAGATATAAAAGATCTGCCGAAACCTTGTACTTTTTTTGGAAAAATTGACCAACACGGTCAGAAATGTTTCATTTTTTTGGATTGGTGTTTAAATTTTGAATTGAGTATATCTCGAAAACGGTTTGAGATAAGTTATATTTCTAAAAAGTATTCTGTTTGTAATTAGTTTGACTATAACGTATAGGAAAGACGTTTTCTTAGTTATATTATTACAATTTGTATCACACTTTATGTAAAATGAAAAGGTAGTTTTTCGGGGGATTTTATCGCAGCACACCAACTTTGAAAATTCGTAATAAAAAAATGTAAAGTGCTATATACTATAACTTTTCAAAATCGTTCTAACTTATTGTGTTTTATAAGTGGTAAACATTTCATCCCGAACAAAAATAACAGATATTTGTCCAAAATCAGAAAGTTTTGTGACCAAAAAGTTTGTATGGAAGGAAAACATTCAAAAAACCTTAGTATCTTTAATTCTTTTGCAATACAGACAATCTTTTTATGTCTGTATTGACTTCGCCACGAGTTACCGCGGATTTAGGCGAGCGAAGAGAGCAGGGAAAATTAGAAGAAGCTCAAACACAAGCGTCTTGTTGCTACGTCAAGATGCTTCCAAAGAAGAACTGAAAACAAAAGGGAAAAATTTTATCTTAACTCTATATGAACAGAAAAAGCACACGAACCTCAATGACGCTTGGGATTGGAAGAACCTAGTACTGTATATTGTAAGATATTAGTGATTTGTTACTAAAACCTTGTCAGATTCTCAAATGCATAGAATTCGAATCCCCTCCTCACCCACGACTAATCATTGCAATAAAGTGTAAACAATACACAATACATTCCTCTCCATTCAGCTGTTTGTACTCAAAGAAGTTTTGATAGCATTGAGTAGTTATTAAAAGAGTTGACATTAGCTGCGTATATGAGGAGAACGTAGTGTGATGGGGAGCAAGGTTATTGAATGTCGCTTGTTCCTTGCTCCGGTTTACCTTCACATTATAGGTTACTCATTACCCATCGGTAGAGTGACTTACTCATTTAAAAAAAAAAACTAAATATTTCCACTTGTTACACAACGCCGACGATCTAGTTATAACTGTATTCGCTTAATTCCAAGACAAACCACTCGTTTTGAACGAGTTATACTTGCTTGAAATTCAATTTATGTGCAACCACATATAAGATGTTAATAAAATCGAAAGTGATGGGTTTTTTTTTAAAGATGCAATATTAAGGGTAAGAAAAGTTGGGCGTTTCATAATAAACAAATAGGGGATAGATAGTACGTATAATTACTTTGGTCTTGATCTAACTCCAAATCTATATATTATATAAAAGCGAAATACCACTCACTCACTGACTCATCACAATTTCTCAAAAACTACCAAACGGATTGGAATGAAATTTGGTATGTAGCTTCCTCTAGGGCCATATGTGCTCACTAAGAAAGGGTATGAAAAATTTCGAAATTTTAGGAGGGGTTTGGGGGGATCAAAGTTACTAAAATCGTAATTGCAGATCTTTTATTATTATGACAATAGTGCTTTTATTATGTAAGATTTATATATATAAAAGCCAAATACCACTCACTGACTGAACACTTAAAAAGAATATAATTACGTTAAAAAGACTGAAAATACCAACCACCACGGGCAACGCCGTACGGGTCAGTTAGTTTATCATATGAGAACCATCACAAGGCAAAGTATCATTGGCAATGGTGTAAAAATTGTTTTGTAAATATATTCCGTTATATGAAAAATTAACATGTTCTGGGCAGCTAAATGTTTTGAAGTACAGGTTTTGGGTTATTGTGATTACAAAAGTGTTAAACAAATTCCATTGTTTTATAAAGAAATTATTATATGTTTACCATTAAATGGAAATGGATAAGTTGTATTTTTAAACTTAAAAGATTCATAGGAAGTATTTGTTTAAAGTATTGTAGTTTTAAATAATTCGACCACGCAGCTGAACCGCTGACGTGAGTTGATCAAATTTCCAAAATTAAGTTTATAGGCCTATGTTTTAGGGTTTCAACCAACAATTTGGGAAATATGTCTATTCACGACGGTGCTGAATAGCTGCAAAATGGTTCGCACGCCATTCCGCATATTGGGAGTATTTTCAATACACAATGCATTGCGTGCTTCCCACGCCATTCCACATACTGGGACTATCTACAATACACAAAGCATTGCGTGCGTCGCACGCCATTCCGTATTTTGGGAGTATCTTCAATACACAAAGCATTGCGTGCTTCGCACGCCAACCCCCGTATTGGGAGTATCTTCAATACACAATGTGTTGCGTGCTTCGCACGCCAACCCCACAGTAGGATCCACCACATGGCTTTGAACCGGGTACTTCTATGGTACTTTACGTTTTGATCGATTTTGGGGGAACCAAGCGAGCTATAAAGTCGCGTAAGAAAAACAAAACGTGCAGAATAACATCCTACATTTATATTTGTAGAAAAAACTCAAAAACAAATTCATTATCGTAGGAAAAATCTCAAAAAATAGTTACTTCCTGTCAAAAAACGTGCTTCCGATTGTTGGATTTTTTTGGCTACGAACTCTTCCGAGCGACGTAGACAACCAACGTGTGTACCAAATTTGAAGCAAATCGGACTTAAAATGTGGCCGCTAGAGTGCGAACACAAATATACATATTTATATACACATATATAATAATTCGATGACCAAGACGTGAGATGTGCAAATTTATAAAATTACGTTTATATGATTTAGGCTTCCAACCAACTATTTGGGAAATTGGTTTACTCACAAAGACGTTGAATAACCGCCTGCGAAAACGAAAATATTAGTAGAATTTGTTTGCACTTCAGCCTCCACGCGATGCTTCGTTCTGCTCGTAGTAAGAGTTAGCACCTCGACCTTGTTAGCGAATTTCCATAGGAAAAATGAGCTATTGCAGTGGCCCTTATGGTGAGACCCAAGGTGTGGGAGTAGCAAATGAGCACCGATCATGATATGTATATATGTGTTCGCACTCTAGCGGCCGCATTTCAAGTCCGATTTGGTCCAAATTTGGTACACATGTTGGTTGTCTATGTCGTTCAGACGAGTTCGTTAGCCAAAAAAATCCAGCAAACGGAAGTACGTTTTTTGACCGGAAGTAACTTTTTTTTGAGATTTTGACTACGAGAATGAATTTAAAAAAAAGTTTTTCTAAAAATAAAAATGTAGCATGTTATTCTGCACATTTTCTTTTTTTACTCGACGTTATAGCTCGCTTGGTTCTCCCAAAATCGATCAAAACGTAAAACACCATAAAAGTACCCGGTTCGAAGCCAAATGCAAACTCGCGAAGCCACTAGGCGCAAACAAATTCTACTAATATATTGCGTACACAAGACATCTGTTCAACGCCTTCGTGAGTAGACCTATTTCCCAAATTGATGGTTGAAACCCTAAAACATAGGCCTATAAACTTAATTTTGGAAATTTGATCAACTCACGTCAGCGGTTCAGCTGCGTTTTCGAACTATTTTTCTTGAGCTAGATCAGTATTAAGTTAAAATCCTTTATAGACCTCCTGTTATAAAGGATTATAGACTGCTTCGCTTCGCTCGCAACGGCCGTCGGCCTCGTATTAGAAGCTGCCTACAAGGGAGCCAGAAGACGGCCAGGTCGTTTAACAAAACAAAGTGAGCAGAATAATCTCCTACATTTTTTTACAAGATAAAACCACAAAAAAAGTTTCATTCTAATACGAAAAATCTTTAAAAATTTTACTTCCGATCAAAACAATGTGCTTCCGGTTAATGGACTTTTTTGGCTGATAAACTCGTCTGAGCGACTTTGGCCGAAATTGTAGTAAAATGCGTCCGTTAGAATGCAAACACAGACAGGGTGGTTATAAAGTTACTTCCCCCCTCTTTAACTTTGTGTTTGTTAAAACAAACAAATATCCTTTAGGGAATGATACTAACTTAACCCAACGTGTCTCTTGAAGCAATCGGAAATTTTGAGTGTCCCCTAAAAATGGGGGATTTCGGGGGCAACTCAAAATTTTTAAATAGGAAGTATGGTTATGTGATACCTCATTGTAAAGGTATATTTAAGACTAGGAAAATGACGTGAAGAAAATTAAAATCGGACCACCCAAATCAAAATGGCGGCCCTAAACGTGTTGAAATAAATCGACATAAAGTTGCTAATAGGCCTATCTCGAAAAGGAAGAGTTTTAAGAAAAAATTGCAAAAGACAAAATTTTTTATTTCAAAGTGCTTGACCTAAAGAAATTGCTTCAAAATCGATTTCGTAAAGTTTCGTAAATGATGGAGGAGTAAAAATAAAATTAACGAAATCGAATTGGAAGCCATTTTTAAGGTCAAGCACTTTGAAATAAACATTTTTGTCTCTTGAAAGTTTTTCTAAAAACTCTTCCTTTTCGAGATATTAGCAACTTTATATCGATTTATTTCAACACGTTTAGGGCCGCCGTTTTGGGTGGTCCGATTTTTATTTTCTTTATGTCATTTTCCTAGCCTTGAATAGACCTTTAAAATAGGGTATCACATGACCATACTTCCCATTTAAAAAATATTAGTTGCCCCCGAAATCACCCATTTTTGGGGAACACTCAAAATGTCCAATAACGTCAAAAGATACTTTGGATTAAGTTAGTATCGTTCCCCAAAAGATATTTGTTTGTTTTAACAAGCAAAAAAAATTGAAGGGGGGACGGACTTTTTTTACACAGTATAAATCTTAGTTTAAGATATTAAGATATTAATTTTCAGAATTTTCAGCGAAGCACGGGTGCAGAGCTAGTAGTGTACAATGTTTTGTGACACTATCTTATTTGTATTAAAATAATATTTCTTGATTTCGAAAAGTTAATAATCTTTTACAAATCTAAAGATGACGTTTCAGTCGAAATCAGTTGTAAAAATCAATGTTGACAATAAGCTATGAATTAAATTTTAAAAATGTATATTTGACGCAATCTTTTTCATGTACAATATAAAGTAGGGAAAGTTGCCGACGAGTGACATAAATTTGTTAGTTTGTCCCCTCATCAACGCAATTCGCTAAGCACATTTCCAGCACCGACCGAACACAACACAATATTTATATTTCACACGTGTCAATTAAAATTTCCAACAATTTAAAAGAAAGCGGTTTCGCTATCATGAATTGATTACTTAACCCGAATTAATCAAAAAGGAGTTCGAATGAGTTACGAGTGCAGGCTTTACTTCGCCATATCGGCATTAATATCTTCGCCCCGAGCTCGGCGAACTCAACTTCAACAAACAAAAACATGATTTTAATCAACGAAACAACCTATCGGTTGACTGAAGTGAAATTTTTGAAAGTAAGAGAACGCCGATTCCAGTCATTGTCTGCCCTCGGGGAGTCCCGCCAATCCTGTTTCGTATACCGCAATCTGGACTTTTAAAAGTTTTCCAAAAGACCGGAACGAATTGTATTACAACCACTGGTAACTTTTACACTTAAAATGATTTCACAAATTACACAGCCATTGTTCTGAAGTGTATCAGGGTCTTGGTCCGGTTTCTCTTGCTCGCATTTCATCGCCCTGCAATTACCGTCAGTTTTAGAGAGTATATTTTGTATAATATGTATGTTTTTAATACATACAGCATAATTTAGTTTTATCTCTGCAACGATCCTTTAACAATGCGGCTAACGCCGTTTCTTCTGCAAGAGGCATCAGTGTCGGCACCCGTCGTCAATCTGTGTGTTTTAATACACAAAGCATAATTTAGTTTTATCCCTACAACAATATTTTAACTTTAAATGCACCTACGGTCGTTTTTTTTTGCAAGAGGCATCATAGTGTTGAATGAGGTGGAAGGTTTGTTGTAGAAATTTTAAAGTAAATTTCATAGTGATTCTGTAATGCAGGAAGATTATTCGGGATGGTCGTATGGGTCAGAATAAAGTAAAAGTAGGCCTAAATGTCTAAGTTCATCACGCCTTTTCTTCAATTCTTTTACCAGCCTTAACGGCAACATACACACATAATTTTAATCTTTCAATTGCTGTTTTAATATTCAATAGTTTTGTATACAAATATTTACTGTTTCCGTACGTTCAATGTTATTATAATAAAGGTTTAGAATTAATTATAACATCAAAGCTAAGATGGTAAACACAGTTAAATGTCCATTCATTGCAAATACATTCAATAAACATAAAATGTTCGTTCATCAGTCTGAGCCGAACCTAAAATTATTGTTATTCTGCACATTTTGATTTTTTACGCGACATTATAGCTCGCTTGGTTCCTCCAAAATCAATAAAAACGTAAAATACCATAGAATTACCCGGTTTAAAGCCATGTGGTGGATTCTATCCTGGGGTTGGCGTGCGAAACACGCAATGCTTTTTGTATTGAAGATACTACCAATAAGCGGAATGGCGTGCGAAGCACGCAATGCATTGTGTCTTGATGATACCCATTGTCAAACTAATGTTCAATCAACTGGTAAGGTATTCTGTATGTACAGAAAAAGCGTAAAAACTTTCGATTTAAATTTTTTTTTTAATTTAGCGCGCAGTTTCACAGTTTTTCTTTTCTCAAAAGTGCTCAGTTTTCAGCTTTCTTCTAAACGAATCAATAACAAAACACCCTATTTATAGAAAACAAAATATTCGAATAAAATTCCACTTATGCATTTTTTAACGGTTGAATTTCAAACTAACTTTCCAGCACAATCCTTTTACCCAAACACATTGTCGATATGTAATGTGTTGTTGATCATCCGGTATTTACTTCCTTAACCTTTAAAGAACACAACGCATAACCAGATTTTTATGGTAAGAGGACGGAAGTGTGGCAAACAGTTGTTGATTGGATTTAAGTCTGACAGGATATGACTAGTAGTCTGATCTTCGGCTTTCGTTTATTTTGCATCATTTTACTGCAATACAAGTACAAAATACAATGAACGTGCAGAGGTCGTAATTGACAACCGATATTATATACCTCAATTTCATTTCATAAACTACTAAAGGAAACCCCTGCGTGCTCCGCACACCAACCCCGTTGGAACCTTCTATACTCATAATCATGTTATCTTTTCTTTATATTAAAGGTGTAGGATTAATCATAACCCCAAAGCTAAGGTGGTAAATAATGTTAAATATTCAAATCAAATTATTTCGTATATTTTACAACAGCAGTTATAATAAAGGTTAAAAGAACCAGCAAGGCTCATGTAGCTCATGTAGGTATACACTTTAATAAAAACCTAACCTAAAAGTTATAAGTACAAATAATTGCTTCAAAGTTAGAAATCAGCTGTTAATGGAAATATTGGAGCAAACAGCTGTTTTATCTGTTATTTTATTCAATTAGTTGCTATTTTAATAAATGTAAATGCATAGATTTTACCTAGCTTATGAAAGTAAAAATGTGATCGTGTATGTTTTTTAGTGACCGTTAAATCCATGCAAAGTTTTGTATTATTTTTTAGAAGAACCTATACATCTAAGAAAATTAAAACACTTTTATCTTTAAATGAATGTTTAATTTTGAAAACCCTCGAGAAAAACATCACCTGTTTAGATACAATGTTTTCCATACTACCCAATGATTGTTGCTCAACCGTTTTACACGAAATAAATTATAAGAAACTCAGAACAATTATCCTTCTGGACACGTATACGGATTGCAAAAATGTCTTCCTGCGAGATATATTAGTCGAACCGACAGACATCTTGATAAGTGTAAGGTGTTTTGTTTCACACAGTCCGGAATTACACATATGGAATTACAACGATTATATCCGATACTTAAACTAAAAAGTGGATATCTTCGGTAAACCGTTTCCTGAATACCTTGATAATAGTCTACCGGGAAAGACGACCGGCCGTCCGTCTCAGCGGCTACCATTGCAAGGATCGATACCAGATGACAATCGCATTTCGTTGCAATTGTTCATTGCTCGGTTTCGCAATACGACAACGGATCAGATAAATGTTTTAGACCTTTCCAGGAGAAACTATTTGATCTCGAGATATTTCCGAATAGGAAAAAAAAGAAAGGACTAGAATAAGACCGGTGTTTAGTTGTATACAGGCTAAGATCGTTTTGTCTCTGTATTTCCCGTGTGACTGATGGGTTATGCTCCGATTGTATTACGCCTGTCCGGGATAAATAAAACGTCGACTTATAAAGATTTATCGATTTGCAACGTAACTATTGAACGTTGAAATTTTAAATGTTATGTAAAGAAAAGAATTAAAAGTAGTTAGACAAAAGAATAGCATTTGAATTGCAAGATTTGACGATTTTTTTTCAGTTATCCTTCACTCAATGATAAGAAAGATACATCAATGGATTTTTCTTTAAATTGTCGTCATTTTGTGTACCTTAACAATTTTTCGTAAATTTTTAGTTTTTCGGATATTTAACTTTAAAAAGTTTGAACCACCGCCATCTTGAAACGAATGAATGCAGCACTATTCAATTTTACACTTTTGTGTACATCAATTAATTTTGTCATAAACTTTCATGAATTTATTTTAAACCGTTCATGATATTTTTTCAAAAACACAAATACAGACAACTTCTAAACTAAGCAAAAGGTCACATGTTATGCTGTCTTTGCTAGTTTTAAAACTGATAATTTATAACTAATTTATATTATAAATAATATAACTTATTATATCGAGTAATATTCTCGAGTCTAGCGGCCATTTCGTTAGTTTACAGTGTGACATTTCTTCTGTGTTTTCGTACGTGTTCATGTGTGTTTATATACTTTTATGATTTGATTAAGCAATTGACGATGGAAAAATGCATGCAGCCCTACTACAAAGCACAACAAAGAATAAAACGACAAAAGACGGTAGGTTTATGCAAACTGCTATTTGTGTAGATGAGCATGACAATAAATGTCTAAAGAATGGAAACAAATTAACATTTTCCTTTAAATACAATGGAACTATACACTCCACTGATTGCGGCAAATCAAATATGAACAATATAAAAGCATAAACGACATAACCAAAAGTGAATTTACATAACGAACTTTCAGCAGTCTTACCAATCCGATAGATGTAACAGCGTTAACAGATTAACAGCTTTTTTGGGGTAGTAGAAGTGCTACCAACTTATACACGTTTACAAACTGAAAACTTACTGTGATTGGAAACTGAAGTTAGTGTAGGTTTAACTAAGAAATATAAATAAAAAGCAAACCTAAACTTAACTTTAAGGGTCAGCTCTAGCTGTCGGCCTTGTTGGCTGACACTCCATAACACCAATGTTAAATTAAATTGCAAATTTTTCCTTTTATTTTTGATCGGAAAATTATAAACGATATGTCATTTTAAAGCTATGGTCAATATGCAAGAAAAATATTTTGTTTAATATTTATTAACAATTTAAAACATTGATTTTTAATATGTTTTTATGTTGTCACTATTAGTTATATATAGCGAAAAACTACCAAGCCATTCTCACGAAGAATTTCGTCCCCAAGAGTTTGGTATTTTTTTTTTTAACGCTATTTGAACAATTACGGGTTTTAAATGGATTTAGGCTGAGCAATGTCCGTGTAACCTACCGCCGCTATAGGGTGATTTTAAATATTTTTTTTACGTTGTCACTATTAATTATAGCGAAAAATTACCAAGCCATTCGGATGAAGAATTTTGTCCCCAAGAGTTTGGTATTTTTTTAAAAAAACGCTATTTGAATAATTGCGGGTTTTAAATGGGTTTAGGATGAGCAATGTCCGCGTAACCTACCGCCGCTACGCTGGAGTCGCAGGTTGCTTTCTGTTTTACTAGTGCCGACCCTTAAGCCTAATTTTCCTACCAATATCGGCACGATATCGGCAGACGTCTTTCACATTTACCGACTCGACGCCGATACCGACACGACCAAGTACCGATATCAGTATTTCACATTTCTCCTATTTTTCTCTTTTCTTGAATAGTGAGGTTATCGTATCCAACTTCTAAGTAGGAAAATATCTCTTTCCAGCTCTTATCTTTAAGAATTTTATTTTTGTGGTCATCATTGAACTTATATCATACTTCATCTGTTAACTTGATGTAACTAACGCTCAAACATTGATTTTCATTAAATTTGGCAACGTTGTAATTAATTTGTCGTGTTTTTTGTTTTGTTAGATATCATCAGCTGTCGGTTTACTAGTTTCGGTGAATGCATTTCTATTATTAAGGTTTAATTTTGTTAAATATACATTTTGCACGTTAATTTTCTATCGTTTCTCCTACCACTTTCCCTCCTGAAAGTTTATTGTTACTGGTGGTTTATACTACCAAATCAAATTCAAAATGTATCTAAAGTTTACTTTCATCTGGTGTTTCTTTACGACTACTTTCACATGACCAAATTTCATATTTTAAAGTTCATTCAAAAGAGAAAGTGTTGGCGAACGTTCTTAGAGGTTTTGAAACGTCTAGAAGGTAAACTTAAAGTCGGTTAAACCCATCCTCGGAAGAATCAAAATTTGTTTTTAATATAAATAATATAATCGACTTTGAATCGTGAGGAAAAATTATTTCTAAAAAATAAAAACACAGAAAATAATTCTCACAAAAAAATACGTTTATTCGTCAAACGCGTCTCAACGACAACCTCAATGACATTTCAGTTACAACTAAATTATAGCTTATATAATAACAGTTATAATTCAGTTCAAATGTCACTGATAATGGCGACTTTGCAGTTGAAACGCGTTTGACAAATGAACGTATGTTTGTATGTGTTCTGTGTTTTTATTCTTAAAGATGATTTAAGACAACATCGTTCAAACTTTTCAGTGAATAAATTATTTAAAGTAAAAACAGTTGGTGCTTGGAGAAACTCCATAATAGGATATAAATAACAAATGGTGAAGTTTTTACATATAAAATGTTTAGTTTATTAAACTACAAGTGCTTTGCCGCCAGGCATCTTCTGGCCACTACATGGACGGCAAAACATAATATGTAGCACAATAAATTAAAAATGTTATTTGTAAAAAACTTTACCAACGATTATTTATATCCGAAATGGTTATCATTAAAGGTAATTTTATTGTTTGCTTTACTGGTTGGGTACAAAACTATAAACATCCAGATATAGTTTATACTAGGAAGAGAAGTGAATCATATTCCATGAGGAGTACTTCGAGTTTCTTTTAGAAAACATAAATTATGTACCGAAGGTGAAAGGACCTAAATTTCCAGAAATCGATGCATAAACGTGAAAAACTATTTGCATAAAACATTTCTCTTTCGACGTTATGTCCGCGAAATAATCTATTAGCGACTTATTGTGAACTCATTACAATACTGTAGCCGCAACGGGAGAACCGATGTGGGCGAAGTGAAATGTCGTCATGTGCGAACTCCGATGGAAACGTAATGTATTCAAATATAAGCTTTAATGTCCGCAGATGCGAAAGAAATAAAAAATGATTTCTGTGCGACGCGATGGTGAGGCTGCGCGCGCAGTAATTGAGTCGGAAAGTCGAATTAGGATGTAACTTATATACGCATGGCGGCCGAATTAACCGTGCTGCTTTAATGAATGGGCGCTTCAAAACAAAGGACACTTTTAAGGAGACGTAATCGTTTGACGGAAACTGACGGTGTTTACGCTTTCACGCGAAAGCAAAAGGTTAGCGAAGATTACAGTTCTTTTTATAGTAAATTCGATATACATTTGCTTACGTCTTCAATACTGTACTGTAGCACAGACTATAGAATTACTCTAGTCTATTAGTAATTTTATAGTCTGTGACTGTAGGCTATTAGGCCTACTAAGTTCAATATTTGATGCCTGAAAGACATTTTGCTTTATGGCTGATTTTTGGACTACGACAATGTACAAAGATTTATTATTTATTACAATTTATTTTATTTTGAATACAAATATTAATATTATTAAATATTTAATTGCATTTAAGTTGAATAATAACTATGTTTATTGTAAACCATAGTAAATATGTCGTCAGTCACCAACTTTGTCTATGTCAATGTATGTAAATATGTCGATCAAAATGTTTCAACACTTAACATATCTAAAACAAAGTTCCTTCCAATAGCCCTTAGGTCCGTTAGTAATCGTCCTTATAAACATACTAGCTGACCCGTACGGCGTTGCCCGTGGTGGTTGGTATTTTCAGTCTTTTTAACGTAATTGTATTCTTTTTAAGTGTTCAGTCAGTGAGTGGTATTTGGCTTTTATATATATAGATTTTAAATAATAAAAGCACTATTGTCATAAAAATAAAAGATCTGAAATTATGATTTTAATAACTTTGATCCCCCCAAATCCCTCCTAAAATTTCGAAATTGTTCATACCCTTTCTTAGTGAGCACCTATGGCCCTAGAGGAAGCTACATACCAAATTTCATTTCAATCCGTTCGGTAGTTTTTGAGAAATCGTGATGAGCGAGTCAGTGAGTGAGTGGTATTTCGAATTTATATAAATAGATTAAATTACATTCGTGTTGGAATTACCTAAGTAAGCTTTGCGGCTGTAGTAACATTGATGGAGTTGACTCCTACAAATACTTGGGTGTCTTGTTTGATAAACGCTTAAATTGGTCGGCACATGTTGACTATTTGAGTCGTGAAATTAGAAATTTAATCCATCTTTTTAGGAATTCAAATGAAATATTATACTTTCGGGGAATAAGACAGTTGTACTTTGCTTATTGCCAATCTTTGCTTTGGGGGGAGGGGGGGATAATAGTTTGGTGATGCGCCTGCAAATCCATACTGGCTCCCTTAGGTGTCATCCAGAGATCTGTTATGAAGATGTTAGGCGTAAACCAAAAAGACATCCATCTGACGACCTGTATGTCTGTTTAGATGTTTTTAATATCAGACAACTTTTTGTAAAAACTCTTTTAACTTTTTTGCATAAAAATTTCAATTTTATTTTTTCTATTTCGAGTCGTTCTCATTTTACTCGTCATTCTCAAGCAGTTCGTATAAGAACAGATAGGTTTTATAGATCTGTATCCACTTCTAACTCATATTACGTTTCACATATAATTTTCCGTAATATTCCAAAAAACCTGATACTTTTTCAAAATTATTCACTTGGCCTATAAAAAACAAGTTTCTCTACGGTTAGGGGAGGTAGGAAGGGATTATTGTGAGTCCGTCATTTTTTCGGAGTAAGTGTAAAGTTCTGTTTAGCCTTTATGCCGCTCTTTTTATCTTTTAATTTTTTATCTCGAGTTCTATTCTGATTCTTTGTAGGAGAATTTTTGGTGTAGGCACAGGAGTGACGTTGTTGTTCTGGTGATGACCTATTTTTATGATTTCTTGTACATTTTAAATTTGTATTTTTCTTCTTTTTTTTATCTTCTCTCTTTTTCCATAATTTTTATTGTGAAGTTACGTTGTGCACGACTCGTGCCCACGCACAGGCCTCGTGCTTATGTGGGCACTAAATCAATAGACGATAATTTGTAAATTGTTTGTAATTTTATTTATATAATAAATAAATAAAAATAAAAAAATGTTTTTATTTTATATACATAAGCTTCTAGGTAAACTGTGTCCACAAAACTTGAGTCGTAGACCTATTTACACTTCCTACTATTGGAATCGACAATATTTGTATTAATCCTCATCTTACTTTTGTATACATTAATTACTCAGCATGTGAATTTGTGATCCAAAATACAAATACGCGTAAATAAATAAATAAATAAATATAAATAAATAAATATATATGTGTAGAGACAGAAATAGATAAATAAAATTACGTATACGCCACTCTCCAGAACAGCTCTTTGCAAATTTACTTTTTAATCTTTAAATTTTTTTAAACCCAATTTGATACAGGGGTTTACTGAGCTCAATGCTCTTTTTTTTCTTTTTTTTTCAAAAACTTGGAAATGCTTTTATTAGCGAATTTCCATAGGAAAAATGAGCTATTGCAGTGACTCTTATGGTGAGACCTAAGGACGGGGGAGTGGTAAATGAGCACCAATCATGGTCCCCAGAATATGTTTTGACGTGTTATTAAAAACTTTATATTACACACGTTGGATCTTTAAGTCAGTCGGGCGAATTCGTTAACCAAAAAATACAACAACCGGAAGCACGTTTTTTGTCCTGAAACACATTTTTTTAGATTTTTCGTACTAGAACGAAATTGTTTTGTGGTTTATCTATGAAAATATATATAGGCGATTATTCTGCACATTTTGTTTTTTTACGCAACTTTAGAGCCCTTGTTCCCCCAAAATCGATCAAAACGTAAAATACTTTAAAAGTACCCTACAAGTATATTAAAGAGTGAGCTTGTTCGCTGTAAGCGAAGCGAAGTAGTCCAAAATCTGAGAGCGCAAGGTAGAGGGTGCAAAACGACTGTTTCCGCTGCGAGCGGAGCGAAGCAACGCGTCAGCCACGGCTGGAGACTGATAAAGTCAAACAAATTCTACTTCTATATTTCGTACAACGAGGCAGATATTCAGCGCCTTCGTGAACAGATCAATTTCACAAATAGTTTGTTGAAACTTTAAAACATATAACTTTATTTTGGAAATTCGCTCAACTCACGTCAGCGGTTCAGCTTCATGATTGAATTATTGTTATTCTTTTATTATCATTATTATTTATATTTCACGGAGGCTTACTGGTATGTTTAATAAAAACACATAAAATAATTCGACCACGCAGCTGAACCGCTGACGTGAGTTGATCAAATTTCCAAAATTAAGTTTATAGGCCTATGTTTTAGGGTTTCAACCAACAATTTGGGAAATAGGTCTATTCACGACTGTGCTGAATAGCTGCAAAATGCTTCGCACGATATTCCGCATATTGGGAGGATCTTCAATACACAAAGCATTGCGTGCTTCGCACGGCATTCCGCATATTTGGAGTGTCTTCAATACACCGCGCTTCGCACGCCAACCCCACGGTAGAATCCACCACATGGCTTTGAACCGGGTATTTTATGGTATTTTACGTTTTGATCGATTTTGGGAGAACCAAAGTTAAGGTCGTGTAAAAAAACAAAATGTGGAGAATAACATCCTACATTTATGTTCGTAGAAAAAAATCTAAATAAATAGTAACTTCCGGTCAAAAAACGTGCTTCCGATTGTTGGATTTTTTTATCTAACGAACTCTTTCGAGCGACGTAAACAACCAACATTTGTACCAAAAAAGTATTTTTTAACTCATCTCAATTAATAAGGAGAAGTCGAGAATACATTAATCACAGATGAAAATGATTTAATTATATCTCAAGCACTGCGTGTGTTTAAAATGTACATTTCTATGTAAATTTAAAGATAAAAAAAGTCAAAAAAATATTTACATCATGATGTCTCAATAAACCAGAAAGAAGCTCTAGATAAACATCAAAGAAGGTCTTGTAATTCGCAAAATTTATGTATGGCTGGCAATATTTTAAAGTATTTTTTTACAACCAGGAGAGCGAAACATGCTTCACAACAGGCGGTCAGCTGTTCTAAATCTTAAAGTAAAAAGTTTATTAAATATTTAATTTAAGTAAATGTTTAGTTTTAGTTTATTAGCGAATTTCCATAGGAAAAATGAGCTATGCAGTGGCCCTTATGGTAAGACCCAAGGTCGGGAGTATTAAATAGTGTCATTAAAAATCATATATACATATGTATATATGTGTTCGCACACTAGCGGACGCACTTTAAGTCCGATTTGGTTCAAATTTCGTACACATGTTGGTTGTCTACGTCGCTCGGATGAGTTCGTTAGCCAAAAAAATTCAACCATTGGAAGCACGATTTTTGAAAGGAAGTTAACTATTTTTTTAGATTTTTCCGACGAGAATGAATTTGTTTTTGAATTTTTTCTACAAATATAAATGGGTATTATTCTGCACATTTTGTTTTTACGCGACATTATAGCTCGCTCGGTTCCCCCAAATTCGATCGAAACGTAAAATACCATAAAAGTACCCGGTTCAAAGCCATGGTGTGGATTTTACCGCGGGGTTGGCGTGCGAAGCACGCAATGCTCTGTGTATTGAAGATACTCCCAGTATGCGGAATGGCGTGCGAACCATTTTGCAGCTATTCAGCACCATCGTGAATAGATCTGTTTCCCAAATTGTTGGTTGAAACTCTAAAACGCAGGCCTATAAACTTAATTTTGGAAATTTGCTCAACTCACGTCAGCGGTTCAGCTGCGTGGTCGAATTATTTATTATTTTATTTGTATTGTTTATTAGCTTTAACTATTTCAAGAGAATTTACCTGGTAATACAGTCATTTGTTATGAATTTTAAGATAAAATTTGCATATTTTACACATAAAATCAACGTTTCAGCAACACATAAAATTATCATTACAGTACATGTTTAAGTTATAAATAACTTACGTTAACAAGCAAATGACATACAATTTTCTATCGTTTCTAAGTCATAATTATATTGAATACATTTATACTCTACTGATAACCCCAACAATGATGCTTACAACACATTGTTGCAGTGAATGTTTTATTCACGTTACAAATTAATTGAACATTTGCTGAGAAGTTATTACATGCAATGAATTAATAAATATCTTGTTATTACCATTCGTAAAAGGTTTGTGACAACCATTCGGATGTTTACAATATTTGCAGTAATTAAGTCTATCAGCATGGTTAAGTGCAATTAAATATCTGTAGAATACAGAGTTCAAAGATCAATGGCATTAATATTACCCTATCGGTAAAGAATCTTGTTTCAATTAAAATATTCTTATTTTCTACCAATTAAAATACAATATTATAATTTTATTGTCAGAATCTTATGGGTGACGAACACATTTTGTTCCTTATGCAAAGAGAGATTATACGGTTTTAAAATCCCAACTCTTAACATAACATGCAGGATCAATAGTCATTAATTAGTAGCCCAATATTTAAATGTTTTCATTTGATGTTTATGCAATGTTTTCAGCGCCAAAATGTATTCTTAATTTTCAAATTATTTAATTTAATCTTAATCTATCCTAATGTTTGCCACTCATACAATTTGTTGGCAGATTACATTTTATAATAATTCTGAATTGCCATCCAAATTAATTTTCACCATAATTTCACTTAGAAAATGACAAATTCACCTCATAAGCCAAAACTGGCAAATATTTGTGTGGTCGGAAACATTTTATACAGATTCCAAATCTCCTGGCGAATTAGTTTTCACCATAATTTCACTTTTAAGTTGGCAAATCCACCTTATAAGCCAAAAATGGCCAACAATTGTTTGGAAGAAGACATTTTATAAAGTTTCCGAACTACCCTCCAAATTTTACGTCCCCATAATTTCAATTTGAAGGTGACACAAATTCACCTCATAAGGCAAGAATGAATAAAAATGTTAGGCCAAAAACATTTTATAAGCACGTACTCTGAGTCACCATCCAAATTAGTTTTCACCATCTTTAGAGGTGGTAAATTCACCAAATAATCTAAAACTGGTAAGCAATTTTTTGGCAGAAAACATTTGATAAATATTCTGAATAACCATCCCAAATTATTTTTTTACCAATATTTCCCTTTGAAAGTGACAAATTCACCTCATAGGCCAAAAATGGCCAAAGATTTTGTTTCAAGCAACATTTTATAAAGATTTCAAATTTCCAAATTAATTCTCGCCATAATCTCACTTTGAAGGTGAAATTCACCTCATAGGCTAAAAAGTAACAAACAATTTTTAAGCATAAAACGTTTTAAAACGATTCCCTTCAGTTATTTTGTCTACTTAAAAGAAATGTTCAAATTACCGTTTAGATCTTCATGTAACGCAAATTAGGTAACGAAATGAATAATTAATTACTATGTTCATCACGTAAGATTATCGCAATCCAACGGCCTACACCGCCATACTAGAATGTCATCGCTCTTCTCCTTCGAGAAAGGCAAAATATTTGTGGAGGCGACAAACTTTATTGTTTGAAATGTAAAAGAAACGACGGATAATTTACAATAACAAAACATAATTACAACCCATACGGAACAATGACGCGAATCTCTTTGCCATCTTCAAAATTATTTTCTATTTGCATATGGAATATATAAATAAAACATACCTCGACTCTACCAACGGAATATCTTTATTCTTCATTGTTAATGTTAATCAACTAATTATTTCATTGTACGCCTCTGCGATGGTTAAATCTGTGGTCCTATAAATTCTCTATAGGGTGCGTTACCTGTATGAACAACAAACAAAGGATGAGTTAGTATTGCGATAGAAAGCTGTTGGATTATTATGTTGGATCTGTAAGATATAATACAAACACAAGCTAAGCCTCTATTATATGCAGTTGCGTTTTCTTTCAAACATTACAGTGAACAATTAGTTACTTCCTATTTCATTTTGTTAGACTGACCACAACTTTTGAATATATAGACTGACGATCAATGATTAATGATATACGTATACTACTAGTGGGCTCACCATCGTGCTCCCTTCAACGCTCACCAACTAATTTATCTTGCGAAGCAAATTCAGACAGATTATTGTATACTCTGATATGTTTATGATTGATAGAGGCACTTGGATTGGTTTAGGGTGGTGCTAGAGACGGTGATCTAGATTTATACTCATGGGCAGTATGGCCAGACTTTTTACGAGAGTGACAGGAGTTTTTATACAGTAGAGATTAAAATAACCGAAAACTACGTTGCTTGTTTAAAATATTTACAGGTTTTAATTTGTTAAGTTGATTACTATGGTAATGAATGTAAATGTTTCCTAAAAACTTGTGTTGGTTCAGAACAGGCCTAACCTAAAACTGTGTTAAGCCCATGATCCAAACAGTTATTTTATTTGTAATATGTAACAACAGATGTTTGAATTGTAACACAGTAAGCCTTTTTCGTTAATTTTGTATTTGTGTTTTAATTGCCTAAAAAAGCTG
>JAGFPH010002746.1:0-12018 GCA_018207615.1 Philaenus spumarius | reverse complement strand
AAGAGGGAGCAAATATATTAATTTATCCACCTCCAAAGAATGTACAGCATAACATGAAGCAACAACAGTGAAACTAATTTTTAAATGATTCTTTCACGTCACTATTTCAGTCACTTCTGTGAAGTGTGATTCTATTAGTTTTGTCAGATCCTGGGAAATGAAAATGTTTATTAGGATCATTCCCCGTCATCTTCATTTGCCAATCAGTAAAGACGAGGAATTGAACAAACTGCTTTCCAGCGTCACCATCACACAAGGAGGTGTATTGCCCAACATCAACGGTATCTGATGATAAATAAAATTTAAACATTTTTATACCGATACCTACACTCGATTCCACGTTCACCGTGCAGTACAGAGCGCCCATAGTCATGTTATCCATACGACAGTCTCAGCGATAATAGCCAACTAAAAAACATCAATTCCATGCAACGAGCGGTCAGTTGACGCAACCCGCATGACAATAAACGTGATGTTCACTATAATGGTAGTAGCATGTTTATTCTCCCGTAGGACCTGTACTGCACGGTGAACGTGGAATCGAATGTAGTAAGGGATAGGGAAAGAAGAAGCTGTAATGTTTCGGTTGTAGCACGCAAGCGCGGTTACAACTGCTAAAGTTAAAAAACTCAAAGTATTTTAGCGGGAAATATATATTATCAAAATTGTGCGAAGAAAAAAAAATACAGGTTAAATTGAGCCATTTTCGCTATCTTTGAACTAAAGTCAATAATAAGTAAAAAACCAAATTAATTAAAGGCGAAATAGTCAAAATACGTCAAAAATATTTATAAATCTTACAAAACGACGTTTAATGCAGTCAAATGAAACAAGAAACCCTGATCTTAGCAACGTTTTCAAGTCGAACGTTACATAATTCTGGAAGATTTTATTTTATTGGTTGTTAATAACTATTCCGTGCATCTGGGGGAATATTTCGGTAATATGTTACAAGTACGGGCTCCGACCCTGCTCTCTTCGCTCAAGCCAATGCAAACAGGTTATTGTATACCCTCATTACGATTGAGCGGTTAGATATACATAGCTAATGTAAGTTAGATATAAAAATAGGGACGAGTAACCCCAATAATTCGTAATCGCCTTACGTTGTAATTTCACCATTAATATTTAAATAATCAACATTTATTTTGATATTACCAACTAAAAGAAACAATATAAATAACATGTAACACCAGATTTTTTACTTAAAATACAGCAAGCCTTTTGTTTGCTTGTACCAATAAAAAAACAAAGAAAAACTGTTAGTTGTGAAGAATAATCACCAGATTATAAATTTGTCAAATTGTTTGCAAATAAACGTTTTTGGTTCATTTTAGGCTTAACCTAAAATGATGTTAAGTTTTTGATCCAAATCAGCTGTTTGATTTATAATGTGTAACAACAGATCTTTGAATTGAATTAAAATATAGTAAGCATTTTTCATTGATTTTTGTTCGTGTTTGCTTTTAGTTTGTTAATCTAACATAAATAGGTGTTGGTTGTGAATAATAATAAAGTAATTATACATTTGCTAAGTAGGTTGCTACGGTAATGAATGTCAACAAACATGTATTTCTAAGCTTTTGATCAGAATAGCTATTTTATCTGTTATATGGCTGAAACTGAACCCCCGAATTTTCACTATTTTTACGTTTTAAAAATAATCATTTTCCAAAATCCTTCCTTTTTGTGCGTCTATGATCCCATAACAATATACCTTTAAATTTTCGTATTTGTACTTAAATAGTTTTTGCTCCACGTTGATTCTATGAAAGTCAGTCATTCAGTCAAGTGAAAGCATCTTATACAGGATGGTTCAGAAGTATGCAGCAATGTCTCGATAGCGTTTGCATACAAAATACCTTCCGCTCAGTTACGGTGTTTTTAAAACTTTATACCATTCAACTTTTAAACGGTTAGTCGAGTATAAAAGGAAAACACCAAGAACAAAAAAGTCTTAAAATGACTTGTAAAAGCCAAAATAACCAATAAAAAAACGGTGTTCCATAAGAAATTTGATAGTTGGCCGCCATATTGGAAAATGGTGGGCATTGCATATTTTTTAACAAGGGGAGGTTCCTCATAGTTTGTAGTCAGATTAATAGTTTACAAGATAAAAATGTTGACACATTTAAAAAAAGACAACCTGTATACTGAACCATCACACGTTTCTTGAAAGCATTTAAATTTATTAAAATAACAACAAACTTGGCAAATTTAGAACTGGTTATGTATTTTTTTTAAAATATATATACATGTACATATATACTAGCTGGCCCGATTCGGCTTTGCACGGATAGACAATTCAAATTTAAATGTATATTAACAACAACAAAAATATCAATAAATATATTACACTATGTATTTCTTATGGAGATTTTTAGTAACTTTGACCCCCCCCCAAGCTCCCCTAAAATTTCGAATTTTTTGAAAACCTTCTTAGTGAGCACCTAGGGCCCTAGAGGACACTATATACCATTTCATTCCAATCCGTTCGGTGGTTTTTTTTAGTAACTTTGACCCCCTTAAACCCCCCTAAAATTTTGAATTTTTAAAACAAATTTCTTAGCGAGCACCTAGGGCCCTAGAAGAAGCTACATACCAAATTTCATTCCAATCCGTTCGGTGGTTTTATTTTAGTAACTTTGACCCCCCAAAACCTCCCTAAAATATCGAATTTTTTTAAAACCTTTCTTAGCGAGTACCTAGGGCCCTAGAGAAAGCTACATACCAAGTTTCATTCCAATCCGTTCGGTGGTTTTTGAGATTTCGTGATGAGCCAGTGAGTGGTATTTGGGTAAGAAAACCGTATATTCAAGATACCTGGATTTTAGTTGGTACCCTTCATACAGACAAATAACTTTCTTTTTTTCATGATCCTACTTTAAGGAGTGAATTACGTACGAGTACTTACAACTTAAAACTAATACAAACTACATAAGTGTATTTATTTAAATCGTATACTTGTTTACTAGTAATGCGTTTCGGTAGTTTTACGAGCGTCGAATGTTTTGCTCGGTGAATGCATTATTATATAAAATGTTGTTATTGGCTCATGCGTAATGTATAAACTAGTTGAAGCGGTGTGAAGGAATTTACATAAACGCGTAATGCGTCACTGTGTCATGTCTAGCTAAAAGTAATGAGAGCACCTTATTGATGTCCAGCTAAGAGAAAACACGCTCACATAGAACACTGCTCTCATTTTAAATATCAAGGTTTGTGTTTTCCATCTCGCAATAATTAATATCCCTCTTTCTTCTTGCGTCCGTTTTAAACGGTCTATGATGTTTTATACTATTTAATTAATTTAGCTAATTTAACAATATCATATTAACAACTAGTAAGTTAAGTCCCAGTGAAAAATCGCAGGCAGATTAATTAGATACACATCAGAAATACATAATTTAAAATACTATTTAAAAACAACAGACTTCATCTAGGCCTACCTAACTACGCTGAGGGGATTTTTAACTCGGTAAATGTGTACAATTATAAGGATTATAAAACTGTAGGCATATTTGTTAAACAATTTTATTTATACACAATATTATATATCAAAATAAAGATAAATAATTGATAAAAAATTTATAAATAAAAAAATATGATTTTATAAAGTCACTAGGGGATACCCATGCGTACTCCGCACGCCAACCCCCAATGGAACCTTCTAAAAACATACCGATATGTTATGTTTTATTTATGATAAAGATGCAGTATTAATAATAACCTCAAAACTAAGATGGTAAATAATGATAAATGTTCAAATCTAATTATTTCTTATATTTGATAACAGCAGTTATAATAATGGTTAAAAGAACCAGCAAGGCTCAGGTCTACACTTTAAAATCCTATCCTAAAAGCTAGAAATACAAAAATAATTGCTTCCAATTTTGAAATCAGCTGTTATTGGAAATATTGGAGCAAACAGCTATACTATCTGTTATTTTATTCAATTGGTTTCTATGGTAATAAATGTAAATACATGTGTTGGTTTATCATTATAGGCAAGATTTTTTTCCGAATAAATTTACAAATATTGAAATAAAAAAACTGTTTTTATCGAAATGAATTATAGCATATGTTACTCAGGGATAGTAAATGGGATAGTAAATGAATTATAGCATATGTTACTCAGGGATGTTAGCTTTTTATTAGTAAAACTATTTTATCAATCGGTTCAGTAGTTCTAGAGATTACCCCCCCCCCTACATAAAAAAAAACAAACAAAAAATCAAACTTTACCTCTTTATAATTTAGTATAGATTGATATATCAAACGATTTAGAAGTTATTAATATTATAATGAAAAAGCTAATAATCGAATATGTTTGTATGATGTACGCACCTTTCCGAAGTTAAACGAATAGGTATCTCTTCTTTAAATTTGTATAAATGAATATATTGATGATAAAAGGTTGTATTTGTATTCATTTTATAACCTCAAAGCAAATTTTACGACTTACTATAGTCTACATTATTTCTATAACTCGTATTTAAAAAAATCAACTTCACAAGACATTATATTATTGATTGAAGTTGTAATCACAAGCCGAAAGTACAATCTACGCTAGGTTTGGTTTGGTATAGATGACTAGCTGACCCTTGTGAATATTTCGCAAGTTAGGAGTACTTACCAGATTTAAAACATCGATTTAATTAAGTAAATTACATTTATTTATTTACGTTGATTGTTTTGTGTGATAGATTACACTTGCATATACAATGTAAACAATCTAACAGTTGACGTGTTAGTTAAACTGATTGTTAATAGATGGCGAATTTCATTAGGAAACATATGAAATATAACATTAAAGTTTTTTTAATCAATTTTTGTAACGAAAACATGAAATGTAAGCTGTTTGTTTATTTTTCGTCAATAGCGGAGAACATAAGCTTTTAAAATGATGCTTGAATAATTAATTTTGATGAAGAATTTACAAAAAACACATTTGAGAAATAATATATAAGGATGGGTGAAATCAGCTGTTATACTATGGGCTATAGTTACGTACGGATGTACACTCGCATTTATAAGAGTTGATTATAATGAAATATAATAAGTAATTAATATTTACATCGTAGGCTATCGAGTTTACCATGTTTCTAATTTTGTGTTCGTTCATAGCAAATTGTATTTGTAATATACAGTAAATGTAAGTTCAAATACCCACTTAATTTTTACAATTCCAATGTCTTCTGTACAGTTTTTTTTAGAGAATCACCATGTATTCGCACTCTGCTTTATTAAATGCGCAGAGATAATTCATATGGGTCAAAATAAAGAAAAAACTCCCTGTACATACGTACGGGAACAAGCTATCTTGTTTTTTTACTAAATAATGTACATCTCTAGAACTACTTGAACCGATTGAGTTGAAATTTATTAGGCTACTTATCAATGTAAAGAGACCTAATGTAAAAACAATTTAAATTGCGTGCCGAAGACTACACGGGAGAAGTGTAAACTTTTTAACACAACTTACGAAATTAGGAAGCACAATGTCCATTTCAGAGGTATTATCAATTAAACTATTGTGTTAACTGTAACGGATTAAGACTATGACGTAGGACAATCTCTTACACTTAAATACCCAGTTCAAACATACTAAACTAGCAATGCGTTCGTGGCCTAACCGGCTAAGGCACTAGTCTATGGTGATCGTCTCTGCTGGTTCGAATCTCTTCAAGACCAAAACTTTTTTCAAACAGACGGATACACATTTTTTGTACTATATATAGTAGAGCGTTTCACAATAGAGCGTTTCAGAAAATGCGTGGTGAAATGCGTGACGGTAAAGTCCGATTTACCGCCAGCAACAAGTAAACTATATACACACGTGTAAAAATTTTTTTGACGCGGTGCGCCTATACAAGTTTTCACTTCCAAAAATAATCAACTTAATTGAATAATCCGTTTCAAAATCGCGGCCACTTAAATGATAACAACTCCAAAACAGCAAATTTTTATAGAACCGTCAAGAGTAAATTTGCGTATCCCGTTTATTTTTTTTTTGAACAAAAGATAACAGTAAAACAGCGTCCAAATTAATTGGTCTTGCAAATTAATTATTGTCTAGCTTACGCTTTGTTCGTAAGGACGCTGTACAACTCAAACTAATGGTCACTGGTTTATTGATGCTTTTGCAACAGTAATATCAGCAGGCCTACCATACTAGTTTTATACTTTTCTATTTTCCAAAAATTGTGCGTCATCATACAAACTTTCAAAATTATATCATACTACACATTATAAAAAATATACATACTTATATAAAATATACACTAGATTTAGTGGCTGTAGGGGCAAATGCCTCTATTAATATTGAAACAAACTTTAATATTGTGTATAGTAATTTTATTTTTTTTAATACAAATTAAAAACCTATGTACATAACCTTAAAATATATGTTTGTTTACAAATCATACTCAGCTGCTTTTCATTGCAATGTATTTCTTTAAAACCAGCTGGGCTTTAATTTGTATATAAAAACAAACACAACAGCTGGGCTTTTCTGCTTTTCATTGCAATGTATTTCTTTAAAACCAGCTGGGCTTTAATTTTTATATAAAAACAAACACAACAGCTGGGCTTTTCTGCTTTTCATTGCAATGTATTTCTTTAAAACCAGCTGGGCTTTAATTTTTGTATAAAATCAAACACAACAGCTGGGCTTTTCTGCTTTTCATTGCAATGCATTTCTTTAAAACCAGCTGGGCTTTAATTTTTATATAAAAACAAACACAACAGCTGGGCTTTTCTGCTTTTCATTGCAATGTATTTCTTTAAAACCAGCTGGGCTTTAATTTTTATATGAAAACAAACACAATAGCTGGGCTTTTCTGCTTTTCATTGCAATGCATTTCTTTAAAACCAGCTGGGCTTTAATTTTTATATAAAAACAAACACAACAGCTGGGCTTTTGATTTTGAAATTAAAGAAAATAGTCAAAGCAGTTTTTCACGCTTTTTTCGAGTTATATTGCTTAAATTAAAAATTTAAAGCCAGTTGTTTGCACATCTGCACACACAGACGTATGTTTTAATGTATAATATGCGGGGGTAAATCCTAAAACAGAAAAGCCTTATCGATTGCAAAGTTTCCATGTAGCGTATTAATAATATAGATTTTGGAAAACAGAACCGCCACAAACCTCATCTTCCATAAAAAAGTTACTATTCAAGTGTTATTTTATAATAAGTCGAACACAACAATTCCAAGGTTAAAATGACAGTGGTGCATTCTAGAATAATATTACTCCATTCTTATGGGAAATAGTAATACATTTAAATATAGGTTTTGTTTTTATCTGCATCCCAAACGCCCCAAACCAGTGTAAGTAGGTTATAGTAGAGTGTTGGGTGTATACAACATAAAAATTGTAAGCATAATTTTAAGTTGTAATTGATTAATTTTAAAGTATTAAACCTGTTTAATGTAATATGATGTTAAATTATTTGATGCGAGGTTTATTGTTGACAACTGTTTATTTACATGATCAAAAAGTAGCATGTAACTTTAAAATGATAACCATTTCACACAAATAATAACCATATTATTCAAACCTTTTTTTTTTAAATTGTTTTAAAGGCGATAAACCTGGGTGGTTATCAACGTCTGGTTATTCAAACGTACTAGTACATATACAGGGTGGTTATAAAGTCACTTCCCAACCTCTTTAACTTTTGTGTTTGTTAAAACAAACAAATATCCTTTGGGGAACGATACTAACTTAAAACAAATTATCTTTTGAAGCAATCGGAAATTTTGAGTGTTCCCTAAAAATATGGGATTTTGGGAGCAACTCAAAATTTTTAAATGGGAAGTATGGTCATGTGATACTTCATTTTAAAGGTATATTTAAGACTAGGAAAATGACATAAAGAAAATAAAAATTGGACCACCTAAAACAAAATGGTGGCCCTAAACGTGTTGAAATAAATCGACATAAATTTGCTAATATCTCGAAAAGGAAGACTTTTTAGAAACAATTTCAAGAGACAAAAAATGTTTATTTCAAAGTATTTGACCTAAAAAATTGCTTCCAAATAGATTTCGTAAGTGTTAATTGACATGTCGCATGACTAGCTTCTCATTAAAGTCGACTCCTACATCTCAGAATTTTGTAAAAAATAAAATTTACGAAATTGGTTTGGAAGCAATTTGAAATAAATTTTTTTTCAATTGCTTCAAAAGATATTTTAGGTTAAGTTAGTATCGTCGTGTGTCTTTAACAAACACAAAACTTAAAGGGGGAAGGGGGAGTGACTTTATAACCACCCTGTATATAAACTACAAATATCCTTAGGCTTTAACTAAGAAGTGATTCTAAAAAATACTCATACGTTAATCATAGTAAATTTTCATCTCAATATTTGAAATAAATGTATTATTCGTGCCTTATTTTTTTAACGCATGACTGGCGGTGTTTTCCCTTAAAAATAAAAATAATTTCATAACTCAGCTGAAATCATAACAGCGTTACCACACGATGAGTACAACAAACTACCTTCCACCATACAGCCAGGGTCGGCACTGCAGGAATGACAGTGCTCTCTCTCAATCGCAGCGTCACGTGCAATTGCTTACGTCGCCAGGAACTGTGAATCGCGCATCTATGCAAAGATTTTCGTACCTTTTTCATAACTGTGGAATAGCTACTGACATTAAGCCTAAGGATTACTATACTGTACGAGTATAAAGAAAGAATTAAAGAAAAAAAGGACTCATATTAAATGCTATTGATAATATCAAGTAGACGTAGGGGATGCTGCAACTGCCACAGTGCCTATAATAAACAGTGCGAGCTTATTAACACTATAACAGACACATAAATCATACGATTTACCAGTAATCTGGACGAAGTCCAAAACAACATAATTAACATGATTTCAAATTTGGTAGTTTTGTATTTTCGGTACGTTTCCTCTGAAAACAACCCTTTTAGAATTTTGAGAAAAACAGCTTTCAGACGGAAAGTTCTTAAAATTGCTATGGTAGTTTTGTACACAATAATTCATATTAAATGTATACAGTTTACATTATTGTTGATACTGTTTTGTGTGCTTCAGCTCTTTGATGATTTTAATATAAGATGGCGAATCAGAGTTTTAAGACAAAAGTTCTGATTTTAAAAGCAGATAATTACTTGGACGTACGCATTAATATTCAGTAGCATTAATTTTATTTGGGTCTCAAAACGCTGTCTGGGCGGACACATTGTTTACCTGAGCGCCTAATGATGTCCTTACAGAGTTGAAGTCATGTTGGCGGAGATAGACATCTGCGCGGAGGAATATTTCGGTTACTTCTCACTCAAACATCAATGACTTCCTTCTTACAACACAATGCTAAACATTCTTACATAATGAACCTTTGCGCTGAATTAAACTGTATAGAACATCTCGTGTAAAAGCAATATGTGAGAATATTGAACGTGTTCATTACATTTGGATGTCGTTTTACACAAATTGTGAAATCAGTGTCGACTTCTGATCAAGTTTATTTGAACGACGTCTTGAAACATCAACTTTATTTTATTTAGTTAAACTGTCCGCGGTCTGGTTGAACCTACTGGAATGAGATATTTGTAAGAACTTCTAGCAACCTATGATCGTGTTATTTAAATGACCATAAGCCATTTAAACTTAAAGCCGAAAGTAGTTCTGAAGTAAAGGGTTTGGAAAAATAAAAAAGTATAGTTTTGGAAATCGGTATACATATTAATGGGGTGCTTCTGTCGAACATATTAAAAGTACTCAGTTAAGTGGAAGGGTATTCCAGTATTCGAGTCTACATATTTGTTTTTAGGTCCCGTTTTATAAATATCTAAAAAAACTGGAAGTTTTTCAAAAATTATGTGTCTATATTAAATTGCAGAGCATAGCATTCCCTACAGAAAATATCCAATACATGTATGACGTAGCTGTAGTAGTAACCAAGAAAATCAGTCTCAAATTGGTGTAATTACACAAAATCGTCAGGTAAAAGAAAACTTGAACAATATAAACTCTCACAGGGGCCACATACAAACTGCCCAACTTTTTTTGGGTAATTTCTAATATACAAACTGACCAACAAGGTACAGGTATGAAAACAAGGGACAGGCTGGGGTGTCGGCGACTGTGACCGGACATTATACCACATGGACATTCGACCGCAGCGGACATTCGGCCCCACTTTTGGGGCAACTACCTGGGTTGGGTCAGCTAGGGATATGTAAATATTCCTCACCGGACAATCCACCACACTTTTAAAGAAGGGTGGGGGAGGGGGGTTGGAAGATATTAAAGGGGATGGTCGGTTAAAGTGATTCATTTATGATTTTCCGTAAAGTGTCACCCTTTGGATAACGGAACAAAGTATTAGGGGGTGGGCCCTTTCTGTACCCAGTACCGTGTCATATCTAGGTTAGGTTAGGTTAGATTTACCTGTGGTATAATAAACTAATTTGACAAAACTTATTATGAGGACGAGACGGAGTAGTGTAGTTAGTCTTGAAGTAGGGTAGTGTAGTAGTAGCGGATGCACCAGCCCTTGGGCCTACGACCATCCCCTTTAATACCTTCCAACCCCCTCCCCCACCCTTCCTTAAAAATGTGGTGGATTGTCCCGCGAGTAATATTTACATATCCCTAGCTGACCCAACCCAGGTAGTTGCCCCAAAAGTGTGGTCGAATATCCGCATATTTTCATATGTGGTCGAATGTCCGGTAACCGTCGGCGACATACAAACTCACCAACTTTTCTATCTGCCACAGGTACGGGATATTTACCTCCGAATTCCCTCATACCAATAAATAGTTTATATTAGATAATAACTAGCAGACCCACTTCGTTTGCATACATTGTTTACAAAATAATACAGATAATTTATGAACCAAGTTGAAACAGCCAGTATATTCGTGTATTTATTTATCTGTTATTCTTATCTAATATTTAACCTAACCTTACCTAACCTAACCTAACCTATTAGATAAGCTCGCAACGGTTCCCATTTAACCGCAAGTGGTTCAACCAAATATAGTTGTGTGGCATATCGTTTGAAAGTTTATTTAATTATAAATCCAAAAATAATAATAATTAGTATTTTAAACATAAATAGTACAGCAAAATGGGGCAAAATCGAAAAACACGATTTCGTTGTTTTTTGGCCGCCATTTTTAATCGGTCAAAGATATCGATGTGCAAATATCACCGTTGGTTTTCTTTTGAAATTCTACATCGAAATGATGTGTATCACATGACCACCTTCCCATAAAAAAAAAAAACAAAGTTACATTCAAAATGGCGAATCCAAGATTGCGGATAAATTTGTTGAAATCTTAATAAAATTGTATTTTTACATAGAGTAGTTTCCTCAATCACATCTACTTTGAAATTTTCTTTATATACGAAATATTAAACCAGTGCGGGACTTTTTGTACACTCTGTATATGAAATGGAATAAAACAAAATATGTAGCATTAATAATCGTTAAGTTAACATAACACATTAGTTAAAATATTATAGTTCTTCTGATCATGCAAAATTACTTTGATTCGTACATTTTAAGAAACCAATTTGATAAAATACTCACCGTCATAAAAGAGCTGTCTGGGATCGCTTAATTTTCACAGTAAGAAAGCATTTTTGAAATCATTAAAACATAATATACATTAAATGTTAAACAAGACAGCAGAATATAAATATGTTTGTGGAAGTAGTTTAGATTGTTTACAATAATTTACAGACATGTAGTGTGAAGTAAAAATACTTTTCTGAATCTTTATTCACGAGACAGTTCGTAAAGATAACAAAACCGGGGGGTTCTAAGATAAACTAAATAAAATCATCTAACAACCTTGAATTTATGAGACGTGATTTCTGCACAATAGTCATCTAAATGACATTTACCACAAGCTTAAGATCTTCTTATCCAACGCTAGGCTATAATAGATAAACCAGAAATATCCAGATAAACTCGGATTACACAGATAAAATATCGGAATTGACGTAAAACTCGGCGTTATCGAGGAA
>JAGFPH010002745.1:117249-180864 GCA_018207615.1 Philaenus spumarius | reverse complement strand
TACGGGTGGAAAGTTTACTCAATCACTCCCAATAAACTGTAACGAAATGTTTATTTCAACTGTGCACCCTTGATACACACATAACTATTGTGTATAGTTGGCGGTTTCGGAGATGTTTTACATTTTACATTTTAAATGGCCGCCATTTTTTAAAGTATAAAAAAGGACGTTGTAGATTTTCGTGCAGTGGTAAAATTTGACGTAACAAATACGTACACAAAATTTGACGTCAATATCTTTTATGTTTTCGAAGATATTAAGAGTTAGTAAAAAAAACAAAATGGCGGGTAATTTGAAAACTTCTGGACTTGAAACTTTTGTCCTATTTTCATCAATAGAATAGCCTGGTGCAATTTGGAGAATATTTTCTAGACACCCTGTATAATCATGAGGTCATATTTACAAACACTAAATGTTTATACGACATTTGAACAAGTTTCTTTAGAAACACATTATATTTGACTTTTGATACCATTGACTCAATACCACCAATAAAAATAATATGCACTTAACTTAATCCAACTTTTTGTTTCAGACACCTTTCGGATCGAGCAGTTTTGCAGAACTGCTTTCTGCCCCTTACTCTGAAAACGCTTTCGTTGCGTTTCCCGAAGAACTCGATCCTTTCCACGACGTGGTCTTATCAGGGATCGTGAACCCCTTTGCCGAGTTTCCAAGAGACGTACACCAGTCTGGATTTTTGTACAATGCTAAAAGGTTACGTAACAAATATGTACTTACACCAAATTTGAGGTCAATATCTTTTATATTTCTGAAGATTTTAAGTGTTTAGTAAAAAAAAAGGGGATAGTTCGAAAACTAAGCATTTTCGGAACTACGTTTATTGAAACTTTTTTTCATATTGTTGCCTAGAATAGCCTGGTGAAATTTAGAACACTATTTTCCAGAAACCCTGTCTAAGAACACAAATCTGTAAAAAAAATTGTGTTTTAACGTTATAAGAAGTCGGTTTAACATCTTTGTTATAAGTATACAATTACAAGCAGAGACAGTATAAGGTATGTTGTGTAATTTTGTAGTGAGGCATTCTAACTCGATTCCAAGTTCACCGTGCAGACAGGTCTTACGGGAGAATAGACATGCTACTACCATTACAGGGAACATGGGAACATCACGTTTATTGTCATGCGGGTTTCGTCAACTGACCGAGCGTAGCATGGGAGTTTTTTTTTATCAGATGATGATAACCTATAGGAAATGTCGCTTAAGGTTTTTTTGTTTAATGTTTTCTGTTATTCAAAAGCAGAAATATTATGTATGTTATTTATACAAATAAATTATAAGGAAGAATAAACAACCATTTAAACGTAAAATAGTGTATTTTGTTACCATGTTGATTAATGGATTTTAAAATTCTTAATACAACTCTTCAACGCCAGAACCCATAAAAAACGTTGATTTCAAAAACATTGCATTATGAATATAATTGCCTTTCTAATATTATTATTGATGGTAAGTTGAGGTTGGATGGGGAGGCTGCTCAAGCAACCGGCAACTCCACCGCTTCACCTTATAGCCGTATCTAAACAGTGCAATTTCTTGCAGCTGAGCGCTTTGACATTGCCTCATTTAAAACCATCATTTAAAAAAAATTTTAACGCAAAACGGATGACTGTGGTTAAAATGAAACCTTGCAAACAATTTTATGATAAAAAATAAACGAAATAAATGGTTTTAAATTTAACATTGCTCTTATGGGATAAAAATCCAAGATGGCCGATACTACAGCAGACCCTTAACCATTCGGCGAACGGTCCGCGGACTATCAGTCCGCACTTCCCTACTTGTGTGTGACAGTCGTGAACATAACATGACAAAGAGCTCAGCAACAAAAAACCTTTCCAGACTACTCCAGCGGACGATTTGGGTTCAAGTCTTTTGCGGGCCCACACTCCGCGCGCATGGTCAAGGTTGACCTGATGAAATGTAACTACAATGTTCATAGAATAAACCAAAGATGGGCTCTAGTTGTATTTTTCCAAGCACAGCTGGAATCAATGATTTAGAGCACTGTTATAATAAACTAATTAATTATGTATATATAATGTGTAATTTATTTACCTAGATACTGGTTTTGCACTTACAAATACATAAAACACTCTAATTAAAAGAAATTATAGTGAAAATATTTAATGTGGACTCACATTCCGCGCGCGTTAACTGGTGTTTCAGTTGGACGCGCGTGAATAAACACGTTCCCTGCTAGGCAAATTTCGTATTTCCTATGCTAGAAGCTGACGTTTTATTTTTTATATTTATTAAATGAGTTGAAATTATTCTATTTTTTATTTTTGAACCTTTCTACGTAATAATCACTAATGTTTTAAGGCGGACGTACATGCGCGTTCACAGCACATAGGCTTAAAATTGGTGTGCGAAGCACGCAATGAATCGTGTATTGAAAATACTCCCAATACGGGAGATTGGCGTACGAAGCACGCATTGCACTGGATTTGAAAATACTTCCAGTACGGGGGTTGGCGTGCGAAGCACGCAATGCATTTTGTATTGAAAATACTCCCAATACACATTGTGTATTGAAAAGACCCTCAATACGGGGATTGGCATGCGAAGCACGCAATGCATTGTGTTTTGAAACTACTCCCAATAAGGGGGTTGGCGTGTGAAGCACGCAATGCATTGTGTTTTGAAAATACTCCCAATATGGGAGTAGGCGTGCGAAGCACGCATGCACTGGAATTGAAAATACTCAAAATACGAGGGTCGGAGTGTGAAGCACGCAATACATTGTGTATTGAAAATACTCCCAATACGCATTGTGTATTGAAAATACTCTCAATACGGGGATTGGCGTGCGAAGCACGCATTGCACTGGAAATGAAAAATACTTCCAATATGGGGGTTGGCGTGCGAAGCACGCAATTCATTGTGTTTTGAAAATACTCCTAATATGGGAGTAGGCGTGTGAAGCACGCAATGCATTGTGTATTGAAAACTCTCATAGAGTTTAGTGTCAAGCTCACATATGCGTCCTCAGTAGTTAACATGTTAAGATTAGCCCCAATTAAAGTTACACATGTAAGGCCGACTTCTCGAGTTATTTTATTTGATATTATAATAATTCTTTGCTCTATAAAATAATGCAAGTAATCAGTTTAGTTTACCCAAGTAATTGTGTTCACAATTCAAACAGTTCGCATGGCTATCTGGACTGTATTAACACTTAACATAATCTTGATCCGACCTTTGACCTCAAAAGTGTTTAATTGTTGTAATTATCATCTGAAATTCAATCCGCATGACCTCAAAAGTGTTTAATTGTTGTAATTATCATCTGAAATTCAATCCGCACTGAAACAACCGAGTTTATCATATAATAAAACCGTACAGGATTCCATAGTGTCAAACGATCTTACCGAGCACTACATAGGTCACACAAACATATATTTAGCGATTACATTTTCTAACCTGTTCCGGAATGACCACGTGGGATAGTGAATGCAGTTTTATGCCGTTGCACGTGTTGGAAAAGAGAGCGGAGCGAGTCCATTTGCTTTAATTAGCCGGCATAAGTTATAATGGATGTGTGTTTAATCATCAGAGTGTAATCGTTAAATGGGAAGAAAAATAATGGGTTTACATTGAGTTACACGGGATTACTTTTACAGGGAAGAAAGGTCAAGATGAAATTATAAATTAGATATTCTTCGGTGAAGGGGTTTACCGTAGAATAGTTTGTACCACGTGTAGTCGTATATTAATACCAACTTATCTATTTATATAAAAGACAAATACCACTCACTCACTCACTCACTCACTCACTGACTCATCACGAAATCTCAAAAACTACTGAACGAAATTTGGTTTGTAGCTTCCTCTAGAACCATAGGTGCTGCCTAAGAAAGGGTTTCAACAAATTCATAATCTTAGGGAGGTTTGGGGGGGTCAAAGTTACTAAATCACGATCTTTCCAAATCTACCAAACGTATTTAAACGAAATTCGGTATGTTGCTTCTTCTAGAGCCATAGGTGCTAAGAAATATTTTCAAAAAATTCGAAATTTTAGGAGGGGTTTAGGGGGTCAAAGTTACTAAATCAAGATTTCTCAAAAATTACTGAACGGATTGGAACGAAATTTGGTATGTAGCTTCCTCTAGGGCTCAATAAGAAAGGGTTTCAAAAAATTCGAAATCTTAGGGGGTTTTTGGGGGGGGGTGAAATTTATTAAATCATGATTTCTCCAAAACTACCAAACGGATTGGAAAGACATTTGGTATGTAGCTTCCTCTAGGGCCATAGGTGCTCACTAAGAAAGATTTTCAACAAATTCGAAATCTTAGAGGAGGGGAGTCAAAGTTACTAAATCACAATTTCTCCAAAACTGCCAAACGGATTGGATTTCAATTTGGTTTGTAGCTTCCTCTAGGAAACTAGATGCTCACTAAGAAAGGTTTTCAAAAAAATTTAAATTGTAGGTAGGTTTGGGGGGTCAAAGTTACTAAATCACGATTTCTCCAAAACTGCCAAACGGATTGGAATTCAATTTGGTTTGTAGCTTCCTCTAGGGCCCTAGATGCTCGCTAAGAAAGGTTTTCAAAAAAATCTACAGTTTAGAGGGGTTGGGGGGGGGGTGGTCAAAGTTACTAAAAAATCACCAAACGGATTAGAATTTAATTTGGTATGTAGCTTACTATAAGGCCCTAGGTGCTTGCTAAGAAAGATTTTCAAAAAATTCTAAATTTTAGGTGGAGTTTGAGGGGTCAAAGTTACTAAAAACAACCACCGAACGGATTGGAATTAAATTTGGTAGGTAGCTTCCGCTAGGGACCTAGGTGCTCGCTAAGAAAGGTTACTAAAAATCCCCATAATTAATACATAGTGAATATATATATATATATATATATATATATATTTATTTTTTTATTTTAATAACATATAACTTTGATTTGTCTATCCGCGTAGATTGAGCCAGCTAGTACATTATAAACGTATTAATACATTTTAATCAATCAATCGTGTCACTAAATCTTGTAAAATATAAAAGTGCATGAGTACAGGCAACTATAAATAGTTTTTTGTAGTGAAATTCAAAAGGCCAAGGAAATTATGTATTTAAAAGTGTATCTAAATAATTACACTACATTGAAAACTAACAATTCTAAATCAACATTAATATTGGAACATTTTGTTGCTTAAAAAATACTTACGAGAGTGCAACATCAGATGTTGGGGTAATACACATTATCAAAACTAATCAAGAGTTAGGTAAGATCATTTCCAAATTAGAACACTGAAGGTAGGCTAGCTGGAAAGTTTTGAAATGGAACTCCTTTAGGCCTGGATCAAATGAAAAGTGAAACACTTCCCCTTCTCCCGTTTGACACGCATACGCAGTGACTTTCTCCATCGCATACGTCACAGACAGTCTTCAGACATGTGTACTGTGTAAATACGTAGCATAGGGAACCGTTAGCCGCTTTCGTATTATTCTGTGCATTAATTGAACACGTTTTAATATTTATTGCATTTTTTGTTTAAGTATCAATGCTAATGGACGAAATCAGCTATTAGATGTTTGAATAGTTGTTTCTTGATTACGTTGTTTGTTTACATCGTCCTTCAAAAGAAACTACTTAGGCCTACAAAAAACATACTAAACTAACTGAGTCTATACTGTTAGGGATTTTCAACACGCTAAATGTACAGAGCTGGTAATTAAATATTTTACTCAAAGACCTGAAATAAATTTTGAAAAACAAAACAAAAGATCGTACATATAAAAAAATTATTTTAAAATTTGATGATGAAATAGCAATAATTCAGACCAAGACGCCAGGATACTGATAGTTTAAATATAGTTTTATGTTTGTAGCCCTAATTTATTTCTCAGCTGTCAAGAATGAAGTAAGCAAAAGGAATTGTAAAAATACATACATTTTAAACGAGTTCCAATCTAAAAGCGATTGGACAATATATATCAAATGCAAAGATAGCAATGCATGACATCAACTGTTTCTAGAACATAACAAGTTAAATTTCTAACACGCGAGAGAATTGTGGAACGAATATTTACAATTTTTCAATTGGTCAATGAGCAACGATCATGATCCCTAGAACACGTTCGGGGTGTCATATGTATGTTCAGTTGGAAATATATGTGATGCAGCGGCTGGCTGGATGCGCAGAAGCAGGGACGGCCAATGCGCATGCGCTAACAGCGTGTAGGTCAGTGAAGAGAGTCAGTCGTGGACAGAAGTTCATCTCGTTGTCTAGTACACTACTGTTCCTAAAAACATGGCAGTAGGAAATCAGTGATACAGTACGCCATGCGCCTCGCTCCGTAAAAAAACAGACTGGGGAATAGAGTACTGGCAGCAGGTCACATCACCCACCCCACCACACATAGCATGCCTCTCCTCCTTTCTACACACAATTTGCCTGCGCGACCCTCTTCTTCACGTATATTTCCATCTGTATGTGGTCACGCTCTAAATTTTGTTAAATTTGACACACGTCGGTTTTCTGAGTGGCTCGAATGAGTTCGTTAGCAAAAAAAAACCAATTATTGCACCAATTATTGATTTTAGGCAGGAAATCAATTTGTTTAAAGATGTTTCATACTAGAACGAAGCTTGTTTGGGATTTCGTAAAAACAATAAATATAGGGTATTATTCTGCACATTTTGTTTTTTACGCAACCTTATAGCCCGTCTGCCCCCCCCCCACCCCAAAAAAATCGATCAAAACGTAAAATACCATAAAAGTACCCGGTACAAATCCACGCGGAGGAGTTTACCGTGGGGACAGCTTCTGATCCAAGACCCGAGGCGAGGCGGGTTTGTCCGCTGCGAATGTAGCAAAGCAGTCCATAATCCGAGGCTAAGCGACATTTCCCGCTGAGAGCGGAACGAAGCAACGCGTGAGCTGGGGCTGGAGGCTGATTTGCAAACAAATTCTACTTTATATTTTGTACACGCAGGCAGCTATTTAACGTCTTCGTAAGTACACCAATTTCCCAAATAGTCGGTTGAAACCCTAAAACATATTAATTTCGGAAATTCGCTCAACTCACGTCAGCAAATCAGCTGCATGATCGAATTATTTCCATATCCTTACGGTATTAACCTTGAGCTAATAAAAAAGTATTTATAGATCAAAATCAAATTAAAGTCAAATGCATTTAAGAAAAAATGTTTGTACACAACACATTGCCAGTAAACTCCATTAAAGAGAGGGTTTCTTACATGCATCGACGTTCTTTAAAATGTCTGATGACAGCACTGAATAACTTACAAAAGGTATTACGTTTCTATATGTCTACTCTTTGAGAAATATTTGCTCAGCCTCTGGTGGTATCCTATAACATAGAGTTACGGTTTAACTAGACGGCTGTACCACAACACGCATTTTATGAAGTTAGCTACATCTGTTACCAACTGCGCCATGCGGGCAATAAAATATCCGGACGACTCACTCGATTCGATATAAGTATCTAGTAGGTTAATCTTGGATTAAAACTTCAGATTGGGATGATACTGACATTTTTCAACTACCATATTTTCCAAGAATTGTCACTACCCTCCAATAGGCAAACGTACATGTTTTTAGTTACCCTTAAATTGTGCTTCAAAAACAACTATTACTTGAGTAGTAAAGCAACAAAACATAATGTGTTTTCTTCATTCCAAGAAAATGCATGAAAATGGTATTGTTTTTTTTTAAATACTACTCATACTTCTAGTAAATCAGGGGTAGTTTTGAATACCATTAATATAATATTCATTACGTTCATTACTCTCAGTAAGTTATTATTATTACTTAAAAACATAACTAAAAACATAAATATTGAAATTTTAAACAAAGACTAGAGTGCTTCGCCCCCTGTTCGATTCCTTCACCAACAGCCGTGGCGAATCAAATGTAAACATATTATTCTATACTATGCTATTTTCACCGGAGTGTAGATTGCTTAGGACAGCGATTTTTATTGTTATACAGAAGAAAGATAATTTTCAAGTTATAAAATATAACCAAAATGTGATACTGTAAAGCAGTATTTCAAACTGGTCAAATACACACAGAAAAGAATAAAGTTGTCATAATTTTAATAGTGATAGGTGGTTAAATTACGATAGCCTATAGTAAGCCTCTTTCATTGTTTGTGTTTGCCTAACCTGAAAAAACTGATGGTAGTGAAGAATAATTTGGCAAGGGTGCCCTCCATAGAAATGCTCATAGAGAAGAGAGCTAGAATAGTTCGAGGCGACAACATCTGCCGAAAACATAATAGGAAGGAGACATTGAAGAAATGGCAGCCTAAGTGGACAGAAGACAACGGTATTGGAAAACTTACTAAGAGGCTCATCCCAGATATAGTCAGATGGATAAACAGGAAGTATGGAGAGGTAGACTATTACATCACACAGGTGCTGACAGACCATGGTGAGTTTGGCCAATACCTCCACAGGTTTAGACGTAGATCCTGGATGTGTTTACTGCAGGAAAATTGACACTGTTGAACATACATTGTTTGAGTGTAAAAGATGGGACACTGACAGAGAAGAGCTGTTTAACATATGTGGAGCAACAGTACTTGGAGGAGATAGACTAATCCAATGGATGCTGGAGGGTGAAAGCGCATGGCAAGCAGGTGCGAAATGCATCAGAAGCATTATGAGCCAGAAGGAGGAAGAATGTAGGATCGCCATAGCAGATAACAGCCTATAGGGGGTGAGGAGGTTGTTTTAGCCGGTAGGATTATGGCACTACCCATGAAGTAGCAGGGTGTCCATGATGGCCGAGATCTGCAGGAGACTCGATATCCCGGAAGATGGTAGGCCCCGGCTTGCCGCTATCCTGGACAACCCGCCATAGGCTTCTCACGCTGCGAGACTCCAGATTAACACTAACCTGTTTGCCTTCATTTTCTATTTAAGTGAGTTTTAGATTGCTGCTTGCAGCCATTAGGGGATGGCCCATAGATGCTGCTAACGCTCCCCCCCTCCGTGAAGTGCATGCGGAGTGTCTCCGTCCGTTATGCATGGTACTGGAGTGTTGTAATGTGCCATCTCAGGAGAGGTCGGCGGAAACACTCTTGTGCCTGCGTTCGGTCCAGAGTGACTTCCTTACTTGGGAGGAAGGCGGTGGTTTAGTGTGTTTTATCCAGAAATGGATCGAGTCCCACAGTACCTTCTCTAACGAGAGGTCTGCCTAAATGCATTAACCGCCTAAAAAAAACCCCTCCTCAAAAATGATGTAAGATTATAGACACCAAGTAGCCTAATATCTGATTTAATGTGTATACAAACCCAGGTTAGCTCTACTGAAGGATAAAATAAAAAGTGAAGAAAATAATTACTTGATTCTAAACTATAGTAATACATCTAGACGCTTTCAAGAAACGTATGTTGGTTCAGTATACGCAAAAACCAAAATCGATTAGCTTATGCTCCAAAACAGCTATTTTATTTGTAATATGTAACAATTAACTTTTGCATTGTAATACAGTAAGAATTGTTTATTTGTGTTTGTTTTTATTTTATTTAACTTAACCTAAACGAATTTGGTTGTGAGAAATAATTAACTGATTCTAATTTTTCTAAGTTGGTTGCTGTGGAAATTAATGTAAATGCATGCAACAAACGTGTGTTGAATCAGAATAGGACACCTAGAATTGCGTTGCTAAGCTTTTGATTCAGATCAGCTGTTTTATCTGTTATAGGGCTGGGAGTGAAAACCCGCATTTTGACAATTTTCAACCAATAAAATCAATATTTTGCAAAATACTTTCACAGTGCGATTCTTAGTGTAATTATAAATTATATATATGTGTGTTCGCAGTTTATTGGCCGTATTTTACATCCGATTTGGTCCAAATTTGGTACACACGTTAGTTTTCTACGAGGCGCGAACGAGATAGTTAGCCACTTAGATTTTTTGTTTGGAAAATCCAACAAACGGAAACGCTTTTTTTACCGGAACAAAATTAGTTTTACATTTTTCGTATTAGAACGACAGTTTTGGGGGGTTTTATTTAAATATAGGAGATTATTCCGCAACATTGGTTTTTTGACACGACCTTATATCTCGCCCCCAAAAACACGATCAAAAAGTAAAATGTCATGTAAGTACTTGGTTCAAAACCACGATTATGATTTTACTGTTTGTTTGAGCGAAGCGATTTTGTCCACTGCTTAAGCAGCGAAGCAGTCTGAAATCATAAGCCGAAAGGTCGAGGTGCAAACTAGCAAAGCGAGTTTTTCCGCTACAAGCGGAACGAAAAAGCGAGTGTGCCGGGATTGTTGACTGAGGTGCAAACAAATTGTACTTTATATTTTGAACACGCTGGCAGTTATTTAACGTCTTCCTAAGTACACCAATTTCCCAAATAGTTGGTTGAAACTATAAAACAGATAAACTTCATTTTGTAAATTCGCTCAACTCACGTCAGTGGTTCAGCTACGTGTTCGAATTATTTTGTATTGTCATTGAAACGATAGAAGATTTTTTTTTACAAACACATTTTGCAATACTTATATATTTTGTAAATATAAAATACAACGCAGAATGTGTAACAAAATATATTTCTATCTTGTTTATCTACCTTTTACCTAATGATGATCAACAAATAAAAGTGTATTTTTGATAGTTGGTTTTATGGGAATAATATTAAATCATTACTTCACATACACTCTCCTTCTCTCTCTCTCTCTCTCTCTCCCCCCTCCTCCCATTCTCTCTCTCTAACCATAAACAAATGACGTCACTTTAAGTTTTATTTCGACCCGTCCTGGCAAGCTACTACTGCTATTGTTATTAATAACATTTCAATTTTAGGCCAAACAACGACGTATGTATTTTCATTCATAAATACATGCGCTCGTTTGAATTACTTCCAAGTTCTATAATGAGCAACTTTGAAACTATTTGAGATGTCGCATCAGAAATAAATCACGCTTTAGTGTTTTGGCCAACATGATTTCTTCCGTCACGGATCGCCATTTACGGTGCATTTTTCTATTTTTATAATGTTACTTCTGTGCACTTTGGGAATATTCTTCAAAATTAAAGTAATTTGCTTTCAAAAATAAACATTTAGGGAAAACAGTATAAACCTACGAAACTTATTATTAATAAATACAATTTTTTGTTGGATATGATATTTTATCTTAACTTGTGAACACTTAATTGTACTTTATTGGCAGGAAATGAAATTTAAGAAAATGAAGGTATCGAGATCTGCCCTGGAAAGCAACAAACCCCAACAACGATGGGTTAAAACTAGGTATGCTTCACCACTATCTAATTTTGTTTTAAAAATCGCTAGTAAAATATGCAAATTTAAATGTAGCTTTGTCACTTGAGAATAATCTTGATAATGATAGGAAATCCTAAAGATAAAATTCAAGAAGAGGACAAAATCTGAAATCTATTGTATAAACTGTGAAATGTGTTCGAAAAAATATGTAGGCTAAACCAAAAGCAGCATGAAGACAAGAACTAAAGAACATTTTTATTTAAAGTACAATAGGCCAAACAAATCTGCATAAATAAATGAACATTTAATCCATAATTTTAAAATAGAAAACTCTGTATTATTGAAAAATGTAACTAAACATAACGCAATAGATGCTTGGGAAACTTTTTATATTGACAAATATCGTACAATAATTGTAAATACTGAACTCTACACATACAAAATTCTATATAAA
This sequence comes from Philaenus spumarius, assembly GCA_018207615.1. Taxonomy (NCBI): domain Eukaryota; kingdom Metazoa; phylum Arthropoda; class Insecta; order Hemiptera; family Aphrophoridae; genus Philaenus; species Philaenus spumarius. Next base: position 169,171 of record JAGFPH010002745.1, on the reverse strand, counting down.
TGTAAGCAAAAATAATGTATTGTTTGAGATTATTATTAGTTCAGTTGTATGGTTAATTTTAGGCTAGTTATAATAATGCTAGGCATTTGTTAACACCTTACTAATTTAAAGTAGTCTTAAGCCACGCCCCTTTTAGTTGAAGGCAAGAAACACTATTTGGTTAGTTATAGTTTGATTATTGAAGCCGTGCATCACTGAAGATGACGACGTTGTCGTTGAAACACGTTTTATTTTATAAACGTATTAGTTGTGAGATTCTGTGTTCAAGTTTTATTCTACCAATGTGAACCATTTAATCTGAGCAGTATTTTTTCAAATTGTCTTCAAAAATGTAAATATATTTCCCTCTATAAAAGTAAAAGCAATATAAGGTACCAGGAACTGGCACATACTTTCTCGCAAACATATTTAAATTACTAAACAGATTCACTGTGATGTCATAATAATTGTAGGGGGGAGGGGGTAGGAGAGATGATTTATTAAAGTAGGAGATTAACTAATAAATATAATTATTATTAGCTAGAGAGAAAACTATTCGATCGATTTAGAATAAATTTGCATCAAACACGTCAATTAGGCCTGTATAGATGCACGAAAAGATTTTTTGACAAATTTTGAAAAACAACCCCCTTTTCGTCCAGAAACCCCCAAAAATCAGTCATCATTATTACTAGCTAAACGAGAATTTTTAGAAAGATGCTGTTTTTTTCATATGGGGCTACAAATAAAGCCAAGTTTTATCAAAATCGTTAGAGCCGTTTTTTATAAACAATTAATAACTGATTTTTGGAGGGTTGTTTGGCCAAAAAGGGGTTTTTCAAAATTGTCTAAAAACATTTTTCGTGCACCTATACAGGTCTAATTGACATGTTTGGTGCAAATTTGTTCGAAATAAATCGAATAGTTTTCTCTCTAGCTTTGTATACATACAGATAGACATACAGACAGACATTTTGTAAAAAACACTTTTTTGAACTCAGGGGTTGCCAAAACGGATATTTCCACAAAAATCTCAACATCGATTTTTTTTTGCGATCACTATACTTTCTCTATACTATAGTATAGTGAGAAAGCAAAAGGAGTAAATTTTCATCGCAATACAAACCAAAGCGTTTAATTAAGCCCTTTCAAACCGCGATTGTAAATTTTACGAGCTAATTGAATTCTCACATGTCTAATTAAATCCAAAACGTGCATAAACTCGTAATAACCGGCCGCCGCAAATAATTCCAATCGCATTCGACGAGGAATCACATCCTTTTATAGTCCTGCGCCGGAGAACTTCCTCCAGCGGACGTTAAGGACGAATTCGTCCAATCCCACGAGAAAAACCTTGCCCTTATTTACTCGTGTTTAAATAAATGAGATATCTTTAAAGAGAGGAAATCGTAATTATCCGCAGACAATTGTAAATTCCCATAACGAAAACCAAAGTAAACATGTGGCGAACATATTGATACTAGCCCTGGGGTACTTATTGACATGTCGATACTGGAGCGTGTGAAACCGTAATTGCAAAAGCCTTTATAAAGTATTTGTAATTAAATCATAAAATGCAATACTGATAACTGTTAGTTATTCGAATAAGATATATATATATAGTTCTGTGTATATCTCCTTGTAGGGAACGGTGATTCAATCATTCATGGCTAACAAGTTTCTAATTAATGGGCTAGCTTAAAATGCATTTTTCTCTTCAGGTTGCTCGGAGATTGATGGTTTCTTTTATTGATTCAAGGACGAAAAAATTATAATTCATAACGAACTGAAGTTTATTGGTGTTTTTACTGTACGTAATATTAGTTATTTATTTGAAATCTTCCCTATATTAACTTGTTGATCATGCGCAATAATTCTTCCCATTCGTTTTGATCAATGTAGACATAACTTTAAAAGAAGGCGTACAATTGAAAAAAGCTGTTCAGTTAAAATCGTTGTGAGTTACAATGTAGGCCTACTAGTCTTGATTTATATTGATTGCTCTGGTAATTTTTATGAAATATTGGTATTTAAATAACATTATATAATTCACCCCACCCCCTTGCTCGCTTCGCTCACCAACTCCCGTGGCGCAGCAAATACAAACAGATCAACTCCTATAAAAGCGAGTGTATACGTACGTACGTGAGTAACATTATAATGTAACAGCTGATTTCACCCATCATCTGTAATTGTAAAGCAAACCTAGTAAAGATTATACTTTGGGGTTATGTTTACAACTTCAATCAATATAAGTCTTGTGAAGTTGATTTTCTTAAAACGTAAGTTAAATAACTAATGTAGGCTATAATAATACGTTATAAGATTTGCTTTATGTTATACAATTGTACAACCTTTTATCGTCAATATATTTTTTTATACAAATTTAAAGACATTTTTTATACCTATTTCTTTAATTTCGGAAACATTCGTATATCTAAACAGCTGATTTTACCCATCATCTGTAGCCTAACACTTAACAAAGCCAGTGTATATTATAGTTTGGTGTTATGTTTACAACTTCAATCGTTGAAATTTCTTATAAAGTTGATTTTTTTATTTAACTCATATTTATGAGTTATAGGACTAATGTATGCTATAATGTAATATACGTTATAATATTTGCTTTGAGGTTATAATCTGTATATAAATACAAAGTTTTATCATCAATATATTTGTTTATTCAAATTTAAAGAAGAAATATATTCGTTTAGCTTCGGAAACATTCGCACATCCTTGTATAACATATAAACATATTCGATTATTAATTTCTTTACTATAATATTAATATCTTCTAAATAATTTGATCTATCAATATGAAATAAAACGCAATTAAATAATAGTATTTTTATTTTTATTTAAATACAATAACGTATGTAAATAAAAATGCTTAACAAGTAGGCCTACAGTTTTATAATCCCTATTATTGTACACATTTACCGAGTTAAAAATCTCCGTCAGCATAGTTATGTTTTTGTAGGCCTACATTCCTTGATGTTGTTTTTTAAATTATGTATTTCTGATGTGGATGTGAATAATTAATTCAACCTGTGATTTTTCACAGGTGCTTACTAGTTATTTTATATATTCTGATATTTTCATGGAAATCATGATTGAGTAAGGTAGAGGCACTTGGTCCTAAGTAGGGTGGTTGAGGTAGCTTTGACCTATACAATGTCATAATGTAAGACATAGATCGAAATAGACATGCACCATCCCCAATAATTTTAATTACGTTGTATTTTCATTATTAATATTTAAATAATCAATAGTCAACATTTCAAACAAATTTTGATAGTGCCAACTAAAGGCAACAATATAACATGTATTTAAGTACAATACAGTAAGCCTTCTTGGTTTAATTTTGTTTGTGTTTGTTTTTACTTGCCCTAAAAAAACTGTTGAGAATTATAATAAAATGATTATTGATTCCAAATTTCCCAAGTTGGTTACTATGCTAATAAATATAAATATTTTCAAGAAACAATATAGGCCTAAACTGAAATTGTGTTAAGGTTATGATCCAAATCAGTTATTTTATTTATAACATGGAACTACAGATGTTTGAATTATAGGCAATGATAACCGATCAGGTGTTTTGCCTCAAAAAAAGAAATTTAAAAAATTATATTACAGGAAGCCTTTTTGGATTACATTTTGTTTGTTTTCTTTTATTTTGCTAAACTAACCTAAAAAGGCTGTTGGTTGTAAAGAATAATTAACCGATTCTGAATTTGCTAAGTTGGTTGCTACGGTAATAAATATATTCAGCAAACATGTGTTACTACGTTTTTGATTCAAACAGCTGTTTACTCTGTTATAGGGCTGAGCGAAAACCCCATATTTTCACGATTTTTAAGCTGTAAAATAAAATTTTAGCAAAATGCTTTCTTAGTGTGCGTCTATGATTCCATAAGGATATACATTTAAATTTTCGTTTTTGTATCTTAAGTAGTTTTTGCCGTAAGTCGATTCTATTTGAGATAGTCAGTAAGCCATTCAGTCAGGATAAATCCGTTTATGCGTGTATTCAATGCAGTACAATTTGAAGCTCCTGTTCTAGTAAATAGTAAACAAACTAAATAAACGTATGTTGCCATGTTTTAATACGCTGTACCTTATATTAGACATTGAATAAGACATGTTTTCTTATAGGCTAGTCGGTAGAGGTAATTTTAGACCAAAAGTTCCAGTAATTTACAATACGGCTGATTTTTTTTATAAGTACATTCAAGTATGTAGATTAACATAAAAAAAATTTACCAGTCTATCGATTTTAATTTTTTTTTCGATTATCCTTAATATTTCGAGCTGGGATAAAGATAGAGAAAAATAAAAAATATCACCGTGTAGGGGAGGGATTTGTCAACAAAAAAGGTCATATGTATTTATTTCGTCCGAGCAATGGTTTGTCTGGAAAAAAATCGATAATGCAGGTATGTATTTTGCAGTAGGGAAAATCACTAAAAGGGACATCTTATTCATATATGAAGCGTTGGACTATTCTAAATTGGCCAAATTTTAATATATCGAATTGAAACTTGACGTAGGAGTTAAAATATATATTTTAAACATTTATGCTGAGTCTCAGCTTGTTATCTTAAAAATGACCCGATATAGGAGTCGATATCGATTATCGATTTTAGGAGTACCGGACCCACGAACTAATTTCAATCTATTAAAGTTTCATCAATTTTTGGAATATCAACACCAAATTTGTTTTACAAGTTGAGTACACCAGTATAAATATTCTTAGTAAGTATGAACGATTTTTTTCTTGTTATTTTTAAAAACGAGGCGCTTGAAAATAGTCTTCTGTTTTACCTATCTCGTTTAACTATAACACTTTTGGATTCAACGACTCCATTTTCGACATTTTTGAACATATCGATTTAAAAATTGGTATTGAAGTTACAAATACATTTTTTTTTTTGCTATACTTATTTTAAAAACTATATTTTCAAAAATGACTAATCTGCAGCTGATCAACTCAAGCGTTTTGATGAAAAATCTAAAAAGGTCTAAAATTATACTTTTTTAATTTACTTGTGCTTTTAAAAGTAAATAATGAAAAAGGTTTATACTCCTTGAACTTGTTTGAATATATATATTTAACTTGTAAAAAACTTTCAGGTTGATATTTTGAAAATTCTCTAAACTGGAGCCGATTAAAATTAGTTCGTGGGTCCGGTACTCCTAAAATCGAGAAACCCATTGATGAGTCAAGTGGCTCTAGATCGGGTCATTTTGAAGATAACAAGCTGAGACTCAGCATAAATGTTTAAAATATATATTTTAACTCCTATGCCAAGTTTCAATTCGATATATTAAAATTCGGCGAATTTAGAATGACCCAACGCTTCATATATGAATAAGATGTCCCCTTTTAGTGATTTCCCTGCTGCAAAATACATACCTGCATTATCGAATTTTTTCCAGACAAACCATTGCTCGGAGGAAATAAATACATATGACCTTTTTATTGAAAAATACCTCCCCTACACGGTGGTGTTTTTTATTTTTGTCTATCTTCATCATAGCTCGAAATATTAAGGATAATCGAAAAAAGAATGATAATCGATTTTTTTTCGACTTTGGGAAATCGATAGACTGGGAAACTTTTTTTTATGTTAATGTACATACTTTAAGGTACTTATAAAAAAAATCAGCCATATTGCAAATTACTGGTAGTTTTAACCTATACCGACTGGGCTATTAATTAGGTGATTAAAGTCAATAAATTATATATTCTAACAAGTGTATAAATATAAATATATATATATATCATACGATTTTCGTAAATTTATCAATAATTTATTACTACAAAAGTACAATAAAAATGTTTATTTTAAATACATATACTGCCGCCAAGTCTAATTTTCTAAATACCAGTAAAATAATTTTCTGTTGCTCTAAAAATTTAGTTCAGAGATTTTTATTACTCCTAACAATGGTACCAATATCTTTATAGTTATCTAAATTAAATTAAGTTTGATGGACAATAAATACTATGAAGTTTTAATTCAATCAAAATTCCCATATACTTGTCACATAGGCTAACTTGAAAGGCTATTATGAATTTAAATGTACGCTAATACCCACTTCAAAACTAACTCTTTTGTAATAAAAGTTTAGAATATTATTATTCATAAACTATATTGTTTCCTAATTGAAAGACATGAATGACTGAAAACACAAATTTTGAAGGAGGGGAATGAAATGCCACAACAAATAATTATGTTTCATTAAGATGTATATTAGATTAGAATTTATTCAGTAAAGTCGGATTAACATTACAATGTATATTATAGGATAGGACTCGATTATAGAGTATGTGTTGGATGCACTATCCGCTAGAAAGTATTATTCAGGTTGATTATAAATAAAGGCTTAACCTATAATTGTTACAAATGGGTGTAGAGGACCGGGGTATTTTATTTTCTGTGTTTTGCCTGAATGGGTTTTGATACTATTGGACTGCTAGTTGACGTATGCTTTCAACCTTCAGTTGGCCTTGAAATTCTAGAGTTGGTTTTGTTTGTTTTTGTGTTTTTTTTCCATAGCAAAGATTAGTGTAAAAATAGTATTCGGGTCCTCTACACCCATGTGTGTCTTGTGCGTAACGTTTTTTAAATGCTTGGAACTTTGTATCTATCAAGAAATGGATCTACTTTAGCAACATACCGTATTTACACAAAAAAAAAATATATATATTTTAGATGCACTATATGATAAAATAAGTGACGTTGACGATATTAGAGCATCTGAGAGTGAATATGAAGTACGTGATCAAATACTGAAGAAAGGAATGAAAGTGAATGTGATAAAGTTGATTATGTTGCTAGAGTATAAAAAATGTAAGTTCTACTGGATGCTATGGTAAAAATATCCATCTCTGTGGGGTAACCAGATCCCAAACAAAATTAAATATGTTCTTTCCATATAACTGAAAGCTCATATTGGTTATTGGCTGAAGCTCGAAATGTTGTTTGTAAAACATCAGTTAAGTTTAGCGAATTACTGTTTCCAGGAGAAATGCCTTATGCTATTCCAAAACGTACAACAGATAAAATAGAATTAGTCACAAATAGAAAACATTTACAATCTATCACTGCAAATCTAAAAGAAATGAGCTTTGTCCGCCCTTTAAACAAGGACAGAAGTCTTGCTGAAAGTGTCAAAAGTGCAAAGCCTTGTTATGAGGTTAATGTGGGAACGCAGTGTGTCAAAAAAACTAGTTCATAGTGTAGAAGCCAATTCATTCAATTTCTGATTAATATTATAAAAAATTTCAGTCGTTAGAACTATTTAATATTAATAAATACAGTAACTTTATCTCCTAATACTATATTACAACATTTATTGTCCTAGTATATATTACCAAAAACTGTTTGCTATTTCTTTTTTTTTAATATGTATTCCTTTTGATTTTTGTTTTTACATTTAGTGAATTTTCATCTGCAAAATACAATGTTTTTAAGAAATAGTAAACAGTCGTTAGTTATAGGTTTAAAAAGAAATAATTTGAATGTTTTGTGTTCTCTTTGAAACAATATTAATTTTTGTATTTTTTATTAGTCACCATCATTTTTTATATATTAGTAACATGTTCAAAATAAAGGTCAAGTTTTAAATAATTAGTTATTATCTTATTAATGTATTCCTTCGTTAGTAAATACGTACAATTTTGATATGGATGTGTAACTCTTTTATACGTGTGGCAGTTACGGGTTAATATGTCTTTTACCGTTGTAGATAAAGCAAACGAAAATTGGTAAACCTATACTGCACCTGAAAAGGTACTTTGTGAAGCAACTGTACATTTTGCCTCGCGTCAAGGGGACGGCCTAATATTAGTCAAACAAAATCTTAAATGAAAGCACATGCCAACTGTACATCAAATTAAAGATCTCTGTTAGTAGAACGCAATATCACAAACCCGCCCTAAAAGGACAACTGTCGAAAGTTTGCATTAACTTGCAATTAGCTAAGTCCTAGAACGAGTTTATAATTTTTTCAACAGGCAACAAGAGAGCAATGAAAACTTAGTATTAGGCTGACCGGCCACCGAAAGCTGAGTTGAGTGGAACGGAGAGGGGGTCGGCAACCGATTGCGTAGTGGACCCCAGCTCAGTCAGCAATTTGCCTTCCATCGGTATCCTTCTCATGTTCCGTGGCGGGGGAAGCGTAGAATAGCTTCAAAACCGAACCTCGGTCGAGACAAAGCGGAATGGAGTTGACCCTTGCGACTCCGCTCAGCTTCGCTCAACTCCGCTTTCGGTGGCCGGACAGCTTAGGGTTTTCTACCAATAGAATCTATTATTTGGCGTACACGAGAAAGCAGCTACCACTATAAGGGACGACGACCAAAATAGGTGTTGGTAAGGAATTTTAAAGATGAGTTCTTGATAGGTAACACTAAACGAACGAAATGTTATTATCAATATTCAATATTATAACTTTTATAAAAGTGCCGCTAATTTATTAGGGTGATCTGTCTGAGGTTGGTTTTGCGGCATAGTGTTCTACTAGTAAATAAGCTCAGCCTATGCACTCATTTAAGATTTTCTTCTGACTACTTGTAGGCCGTATCCAGATGAGGCCGTCCAGTAAATTCTTCCGAATTTTACGAGTTTTGTAGCTCCATATGTAATGGTTTAATAAATATTAAGCCGTCATGGGACTTTTTACACACCCTGTATATCTTATTCCAGCATGTAATTCAATTGGGTGGAGGCAAACATCATACCGGGAAAGTAACTTACACAAAATAAAGATAATTGAAGTAGCCTACACACCCGCGGACAGAGCTGAAACGTTCGCTGATTCACTCCAAGACCAATTCACTCCAAATGCACGCATCTATGATGATGACCACATAGAACATGTGGAAAATTTTCTTGAAACATTTCTTGCTTGTCCCATGGGGCCTCTCCCCGACCCTTTCAAATGCGACCAGGTAGCCAGTCTCATTAGTAAACTCCCTACACATAAAGCACCTGGCATAGACAACGTGAGCAACACCGCGCTTCGCAACATCCCATCTACTACGGTAGCACTCATAACAAAATAATATCTTCAATGGAATCATGCGAACAGGTCACTTCCCTTCATCATGGAAAGGAGCCAAAATAATCACGATTCCCAAACCCGGAAAATCTGCTCTTTTCCTGAAAATCACAGGCCCATCTCTTTAGTAGATTAGTTTACTCCCTGCTCACCCAACATCTCAAAGACATCATTCGTCCTGAGCAATTTGGCTTTCGAAAGGAACATTCCGCAACACTCCAACTTGTAAAAGTTCTCAACGACCTTTCCGATGGCTTCAACAAGAAAAATCAATCTATTGCAGTTTTCCTGGACATATTGAAAGCTTTTGATAAAGTATGGCACGAAGGCCTGCTTTACAAACTAGCCCGCAGCCCAGTACCTCCATGCTATGTACATCTCATAAGTTCATACCTCGACAGCAGATGGTTCCAGGTTGCTGTCGAAGGTACACTTTCTACTTCTACCTTTCTATCGAGGCAGGAGTTCCCCAAGGCTCAGTTCTTGGTCCGTTACTGTACCTTCTGTACAATAACGATATTCCAGCCATCCCCAAAGTATCACGCGACTCTTTGCTTATGACGCTGTGTTCTACTACAGGACTCTGAACCTGGAATACGGCTCGTCGGTCATTCAACAACAGTTGGATGCCCTACAGCCGTGGCTCAGGAAGTGGAGACCTGCAGTGAACACAGATAAAACGCAAGCCATCCAACTACGTAGATTTCCTAAAGTCCAATTAACTCTAAATAAATCACCCATAGCATGGACCCGCAAAGTCAGATACCTTGGAATCACGCTTGACGCTAAATTAAACCTGTCCCATCACGCCAAGCAAATTCTGTCAAGGGCTAAATCCATCCGTGGCAGACTCCTTCCAGTCATTCACGCCAAGAGCCCCCTACCACTTCGTATCAGATTGTCCATGTACGAAACATATATCAGACCGGTACTTACGTACGCAGCTCCAGCTTGGTACTATTGTTATCTGTTTCTTGGAAGAAAAGGTTGGATTCCTTCCAGAACAAAACACTCCGTTGGATCACCAACTCCCCATGGTACGAAAGGAACGTCACTATCTCTCAAGGGCACAAAATCCCCACACTCGAGGACTTCATCCTAAAATTAACACATAGAGTCAAACACAGAGCCAAAATGTCTCAACACACACACATAAAACAGATCATCACTGATCCTGCACCTGCGTAGGTCAGAAGAAAGCGTCCCTTATGTCTGGTTTACGAACCACCATAAGTATCCAAAAATCGAAGCTCTATTCTTAAACGCCACACACTTTCGTAATCAATCCCAGTGTATTTCATCGATCCACCATCTCATTCCCATTCAAAATTTATTCCAAATTTCGTCATAAAGTTTCAATAAAGTTTTTTTAGTTACAGATAAGCAGCCATTGTTATTAAACATATGCTGTCTTCCACCAAGATTACGGTCTTGCCAATTTGCCAGCCATTAGTTGGCTACCACTCCCTCGGCACAGTCCAGTTGATGTTCTGACCATGGTCTGCCAACACGTTTCGCCGTCAGGTGTTTTTTTTTTTTTTTTTTTTTACTTCTTAGTTTCAGATCTGAAATGTACTACGTAAATGTTTAAGGATAGTGGAATATTTTAGTTTAACATCGTTTTCTTGCCCTCAGGTTTTAGTCACTTGATAACGGGAGTTCAATCATAATCCCGAAAAGCCTTATATTGATTTTAACACACAAATGATGACAACAACTGTCCGAATAACTAATACTAAAATTGAACATTAATCATCGGTAAATGACAACTTCAAACAGAGAAGATACTTCTTGCTTTACTGGGGTCATGAAAAACTATTTTTATACGTACTTAAAAATTATGAATAATCAGTATTTGAATATTATTTAATTTATCGTGCTTAAATAATTTGATCACGCAGATGAACCCCTGACGTGAGTTGACCGAAGTTCCACAATTAAAGTGATATGTTTTAGGATATCAACTATTAGGACATTTTTATACTCTCGAAGGCATTGAATATATTAGAAGAATTTGTTTGAGCCGGGGCTGCTGCTTCGTTTCTCTCGCATCTGAAACCTCTTTGAAAGTTTGTATCATGACCAGCTGCCCCAAGGTAAAATCCCCCTCGTTGATTCGAACCGAGTACATTTATATTATTTTACGTTTTGATAAATTTTGGAAGAACCGTACGGGCTATAATTTCGTATAAGAAAACCTAAATGGGCAGAATAATATCCTACCTATTATTTTAGATAAAACCCAAAATAGTTTCAATCTATTACGATAAATCTCAAAACATTGTTACTTCCGGTCAAAAAACGTTCTTCCTCTTGTTGGATTTTGTTGGCTAATAAACTCGTCCGAGCTACATAGAAAATCAACGTGTGTACCAAATTTGGACCAAATTGAACTTAAAATACGGCCGTATGAGTGCGAACACAAATATATACAATTTGTAATAACAAGTTTTGGGGGCCATGATCGGTGCACATTAACCACTCCCGACCAAAGGTATCACCATAAGAGTCACTGCAATAGCTCATCTTTCCTATGAAAATTCGCTAAAAACCCTAATTATATCTTAATCTTTCCAATATGATAGATAAAATATTTTGAAGTTATACTTTTTTGCGCCTGTTGTAATCGGGATGGGGTGTCGGTCAAGAAATCGCGTCACGCGTTAGGAGTAAAATCCGGAAAGTGCCTTTTTATACCTTTCTTCATATATTCGGATATTTCCTACTTCAAAACGTCGGATTGATTTGAAACTTTGCACACTTATCAAGGACCGATGACAATGCAATATTAATTTTGTTGGGAGTATAGTAAGTGAGCACTGATCATGGTCCCCAGAACACGACGTGATTTTCACCCCCTTCAAAATGTCGGATTGATTTGAAACTTTGCACACTTATCAAGGACCTATGGCAATGCAATATTAATTTTGTTGGGTATAGTAAGTGAACACTGATCATGGTCCCCTGAACACGTTTTCGGCAGTCATTAAAAATTGTATATGCAGGGTGATTCAAGACGATATGCAGAAATTTCGGGAGCTCATTCATTTTATTAGGTGTAGTAAGTGAGCACTGATCATGGTCCCCAGACTAACTGTGATAAACCAAACAGATGCAACGATAGTATTAATAAGGGTATGTAACAAAGAAGGAAAAAATGGGATATTAATTTTTAAATATGCCTTCAGTGTTGGTTAGTGTTTTTATAAAAGAATAGGCTATCATCTACAAAATAGTAGGACTACTCTAATTTACGACTAGTTTTTCCCAAAATATATTAAATCAATAGTAGGTCTACCTGTCTATACCATTGGATGGCCAAAGAAGTATAACTTCCACCGTCTGGTCCGACGCAGACCCAATTTTTTTTTAATTTATGTAATTAAATTTTAAGAAAAATTTGTATATTTTGAAATCTCTTGACAGAGTAGAGAAAGTTCCTCACTTAAAGATTACCATACTTTATTTACTGTTAAAAAAAGAGTGCGTATTTCAACCACCTGCGTTAGCCCTCTCCGAACCAACATTATTAATGTTTCCACTTCCGTATCACACCAACAGCGCTGCTGTCCCAAGTAAGACCTGATTCCAGCTCAGCTCAATCTCGGCATCGCCAGACGGATCTCAGATCAGATTATCATCAGCTAACAATTCCGTATGCTGATTACTACGCCAACCAGTCGCCCGTCTATTGATCATGCCGCTCGACTATCCCGCTCTCTGTGCTCTGGAAACTGAATAACCGACGAGTGAAGATAAGGGACAATGTGAAAACAGAAAGATTATAATCGGGCAATTACAAGTCCAGGTAAAACTACATATTTATGGTGAACCATAATTAGGTTGCTCCGGAATTGCATCGCAAAAACACGTAAAATTTACAAACTGTTTACATTGATCATTATCGTTAATCCACTGGTAGTGGTGCGGGAGTACAATATAAACACATCAAATTTAATCTCTACAATCAGCTGATCATAAGCAAAACTTCTTCAAAACAGCTGAAGATTTTTATCAGGCTTATTCCAAGCCGTCCTTACTTATAAGTATTGTACTTGTATTATTCTTTACTACTGTATATTAGATTAATGTAAGTGTGGTAGTATCATAGTGCACTCACGATCGAACCACTTTAGGCTCTTCCGTAAACGTTTAGTGAAATTAATTTAAGAAATAACTGCACATATTTTATTGAAGGGTAAAATTCTGAAGGCGCACAACGTCTAAAAATTGCGGGCGGTGAATCGAATGTTACCGTCAAGCTTTTTCCGTCATGCGTCACCCTCTACTATATAGTACATATTATGTGTATATAGCAGAGTATATAATTTACTGTGTAATACCTTTGAAATGGACATTGTTCTTCCTCATTTCGTAAGTTGTATTAAAATACTTTACTTGGTAATACATCTGAAATGAGCATTGTTCTTCCCTCATTTCGTAAGTTGTGTTAAAATAGTTTACTTGGTAATACCACTGAAATGGACATTGTGCTTCCTAATTTTTTAAGTTGTGTTAAAATAGTTTAATTGGTAATACATCTGAAATTGACATTGTGCTTCCTCATTTCATAAATTATTGTGTTTTTATTCAATAGTCAAATTAGTCAAAAATAAAATTTGACTATTGGACGGTAAGTTTTTAGTTGTACTTAAAAAACAATAGTCGGTATGGCGAAAATAAACTATAACAACTTATATGGTCTACTAGGAGCTCAGCCCCTGTTCGCTTCGCTCGCCAACCCCGGTGGCAACCCATGGCGAAGCCAACGCAAACAGATAATTGTATACACTGATATTATCATGGAAATGGCGATTGAGCGGTGACCTATGCATAGTTAATGTAAGACAAGGATCGAAATAGACACGACGTCCAACCCAATAATTCGAATTAATGCATATGTTTTAATTACACCATTAATATTTAAATAAACAATAATCAAAATTTCAAACAAATTTTGATACAGTATTACCAACTAAAGGAACAATATAATATGTAGGCCTAACACCAGATGTTTGACTTGTAATAGGCTACAGTAAGCTTTTTGTTGGCTTTTACCTAATCTAAAAAAACTGTTAGTTGGGAAGAATGGTTACCTGATTCTAAATTTGCCAAATGGTTGCAAATAAACTGGTTGTAATTCATTGTAGACCTAACCTAAAATTATGTTTTTGATCCAAATCATCCGTTTCATTTATAATGTAACAACAGATATTTGTAATGATTTTACTTTCTCACTATACTATAGTATAGAGAAAGTATAGTGATCGCAAAAAAAATCGATGTTGAGATTTTTGTGGAAATATCCGTTTTGGGACCCCCTGAGTCCAAAAAAGTGTTTTTTACAAAATGTCTGTCTGTATGTCTGTATGTATGTATGTATGTCTGTATGTATGTCTGTATGTAGACAAAGCTAGAGAGAAAACTATTCTATCGATTTCAACCAAATTTGCACCAGACATGTCCAGTACGCCTGTATAGATGCACGAAAAAGGGTTTTGAACAATTTTGAAAAACAACCCCCTTTTTGGCAAAAAACCCCCAAAAATACAGTTATTATTTTTTCATAAAAAAACGGCTCTAACGATTTTGATAAAATTAGGCTTATTTGTAGCCTTTAATGTGCCCTACCATATAAAAAAACCCGCATCTTTCTAAAAATTCTCGTTTATCTAATAATAATAATAATAACTGATTTTTGGGGGTTTTTTGGCCATAAAGGGGGTTGTTTTTCAAAATTTTTCAAAACCTTTTTACGTACATCTATAAAGACCTAATTGACGTGTTTGGTGCAAATTTGTTCGAAATCAATCGAATAGTTTTCTCTCTAGCTAATAATAATAATATTTATTAGTTAATCGCATACTTTAATAAAAGTATACAAAGCTAGAGAGAAAACTATTCGATCGATTTCAACCAAATTTGCACCAGACATGTCCAGTAGGCTTGTATAGATGCACGAAAAAGGGGTTTGAAAATTTTTGAAAAACAACCCCCTTTTTGACCAAACAACCCCCAAAAAATCAATTATTATTTTTTTATAAAAAAACGGCTCTAAAGATTTTGATAAAATTTGGCTTATTTGTAGCCTTTAATGTGCCCTACCATATGCAAAAACCCGCATCTTTCTAAAAATTCTCGTTTAGCTAATAATAACTGATTTTTGGGGTTTTTTTGGCCATAAAGGGGGTTGTTTTTCAAAATTTTTCAAAACCTTTTTACGTCCATCTATAAAGTCCTAATTGACGTGTTTGGTGCAAATTTGTTCGAAATCGATTGAATAGTTTTCTCTCTAGATAATAATAATAATATTTATTAGTTAATCTCCAACTTTATAAAAAAAAACTCTCCTACCCCACCCTACAAGTCACTGTGAATCTGCTTAGTAATTTAAATATGTTTGTGAGAAAGTATGTGCCAGTTCCTGGTACCGTTTATTATTATTTTTTTTTTTTTTGCTTTTAGTTTGTTAATATAATCTAAAGTCGGTTGGTTGTAAAGAATAATAAACTGATTCTAAATTTGCTAAGTTGGTTGCTATGGTATTGAATGTAAACAAACATTTTGTTGTTAACATTTTGATCCGATACGGGGCTGATATTGAATCCCAGAATTTTCACGATTTAACTTGCACTATTTTTACGCTTTAAAATAAAGATTTTGAAAAATCCTTTGGTAGTGTGTGTCTAAGACCCCATAGAATATAGCTTTAAACTTTAGCAATTTTCTTTCGCAAGTAGTTTCTGCTCTACGTTGATTCTATGTCAATCAGTCATGCATTCATTCAGTCAGGACAAAGCCGCTTATATTATATCGACCACTAGTAAGCCCCGTGAAAAATCAAAGGCAGATTAATTAGATACACATAAAAAATACATCATTAAAAAAAATACTATTAAAAATAACTGATTTTATATAGGCCTACCTAATTATGCTGACGGGGATTTTTAACTCGGTAAATTTGTATAAGGATTGCTAGCTGGGTCGATCCGGCTTTGCACGGATAGACAAATGAAAGTTAAATGTATATTAACAAAAAATATATTATATCAATAAATATATTACACTGTGTATTTTTAATGGGGATTTTTTGTAACTTTGACCCGCCCAAACCTCCCGTAAAATTTCGAATTTTTTTAAACCTTTTCTTAGCGAGCATCTAGGGCCCTAGAGGAAACTACATACCAAATTTCATTCCAATCCGTTCTGAAGTTTTAGAGAAATAGTGATTTAGTAACCTTGAACCCCCAAACCCACCTTAAAATTTCGAATATTTTTGAAAACCTTTCTTAGTGAGCACCTATGGTTCTAGAGGAAGCTACATACCAAATTTCGTTCCAATCCGTTCAGTAGTTTTTGAGAAATCGAGATCAGTGAGTCAGTGGATTTAGCTTATATATATATATATATAGATAAAACTATAGATCTATTTGTTAAAATTTGTTATTTATGTACGTTATTATATATTTAAAGAAAGATACAAATATTATCTTTTAGTTGCTTTTTCATTCCATATGATAGATCAAATGATTTACCAGTTATTAATATTACAGTGAAGAAATTAATAATCGAATATATTTATATGATATACGAAAATGTACGAACGTTTCCGAAGTTAAACGAATAGATATCTCTTCTTTAAATCTGTATAAACGAATATATTGATGATACAAGGTTGTAAAGTACGGTTTATAACCTCAAAGCAAATATTATAACATATTATAGCATAGATTAGTTCTATAACTCATATGTAAAAAAAAACAACTTCACAAAAATGTATAATGATGAAGTTGTAAACATAACCCGAAAGTAAGTATAATCTACGCCGCATTTTGTTAAGTATTACAGATGATGGGTGGAATCAGCTGTTGTATTATATGGTACTAACGTACGAAGTTATAAATATATATATATGTATGTACCGACGTACACTTACTTTTATATGAGTTGATATCATAAATATCCTATAGTACCTTTTTTTTTAACTTCCATCTCTTTCGAATTTTCAAACAAATGTGTTGGACTTGACGTACTACGCCATGGACGCTCTGTTGTACGCCGGATCAAGTCTAATCTTAGGGCATGCTAGTATGTCTTCAGAAAAATACCCCTCGACTATCTGCTAAGACACTTATGAGGGGAAAATGGCATTCCAAAATCCAGATTCGTTTTTTAGAGGTTGATTTTAAAAATGTCTAAAACTTTTATGGAAATTAGATTGTCTTTATTTGCAACAAAAGTAATACAAATCCCTCGATCTATGCAAATTTTATAACAGTGTATATTTCAACAAATATGCCCACATGTACACTCAAATAAAAACCATTAACAGCAGAATGTTATACCACAACTGCCTCTTCATCTACCGACCATGCCAGGGATGCATTCATAGATCCTCATCTTTATATCCCTCGTTGACATGTATAAGAGCAATCTAACAACCATTATCCTGTCAAAGTATGTATCCCATTCATTATGACATCTACATGTTTATGGACACAGATTGCAGTCTGCTCTGAACTTTTGCTGTATCTCGCCTACAGCGGTATCTATAACACAACTCAGATCATATCTTGTGTTTACAGAAGTTACTTAATTGCCTTCATTTATGCTGCCAGAGCGATCGAAGATAACCCAAGAGTTTTCTGATTAAAGTGTTTCAAATGTAGAACGCGGATGGAATCCAAACAGGTGTTTACCTACCCTTCTTAATATTTCATGAACATTACTGCAATTGTAGATGTAAATATTTTATCTAGAGTTAACAAATACAAAAGCTCCTACATTATTAGCGAATTTCCGTAGGAAAGAAGAGCTGTTGCAGTGGTTCTTATGAGACCTAAGGTCGGGAGTGGTAAATGAGCCCCAGAACACATCTTAGGATGTCATTAAAAATTTTATATATGTGTTCACACTCTAACGGTCGCATTTTAAGTCCGATTTTTACGACATTTAGTACACATATTGATTTTGTAAGTCGCTGGGACGAGTTCGTTAGCAAAACAAATTTAACAATTAATTGTAAGCACGTTTTTTTGGACCAGAAGTAACAATTTCTATTTTTCTTAATAAAACTAAACATTTTCGGGTGATTTAACCTCAAAAAATAAATATTGGAGATCATTCTGTACATTTAGATTTTTTACACGATTTTATATTCCGTCTGGTTTTTACAAAATCGATCAAAACGTAAAATACCGTAAAAATACCCGGTTGAAATCCACGTGAGGCTTTTACCGTGTGGCAGTTTCTAATCCGATGGCAATTTCTGGCTGACGGCCGGGATGGAAACTCTGCGAAAAAGCTGCGAGCAAATGGAAGCAGTCCATAATATTAGGCCTGAAAGTTGAGGTGCAAAACGAGTTTTCCGTTGCGAGCAAAACGAAACCGGCTCTGGAGGATGAGGTGCAAACAAATTCTAGTGATATATTTCGTAGGCAGCTGTTAAACACCTTCGTTGTGCGTAGACCAATTTCCTGTAAAGTTGCTTGAAACCCTAAAACATATAAACTTAATTTAGATATTCGCTCAACTCATGCCAGCGGTTCAGCTAAGCGATAAATAAAATGAAAGTACTTTTATACGTGTTTCGCAAATATGAAATCCTGGGTACCTCGTAAAATAACAAACGTTTTAGTAAATTAGTAAAAACGGTTCAGTACATAATTGTGTACAAAATAAACAGTGCAATTCTTTCTGCATTGTAATTCAGACATCTGTTGTTACACATTACAACTGAAACAGCAGTTTTGGATCGTAAGCTTAACGCAATTTTATGTTAGGCCAACACCGAAACAACACAAGTTTCTTGAAAGGGTATAGATTTATTACCAAAGCAACCAAATTGGCAAATTTAGAAACAGGTAAAGTCTCTCCACAACCCATTGTTTTATTAGGTAGCAAAAACAAATAAAGAAAATGTCTTACTATGTAACACGTATCAGTATTAAAACTATGCCAAAGTTATTTTTTACTAGGCCAATTTGACCATTTCGAAATACTACTTTATCCTATCACATTTTGGTCATATTTTATAACCTGAAAGATGCCCCTCTTGTATATGAAAATAAAAAATCTCTATATTAATCAACCGTCATTCCCGTGAAACTATCATGGAATGCAATAATCTGTTTGCATTTGCTTATCCTTGAGGGTTGTCGAGCGAGGCAAGTAGGTGGTGGACCCCTCTAGCTTTATGTAATACAGTACAATACCTTTTATTTATCTTGTTTCTTCTTTTAACTCGTTTCGGGATCGACGTCCGGTAGCCATAATGCGCGCACCTACTGTGTTTTTAGAGAAATACCATAGGAAAAATGAGCTATTGCAGTGACTCTTAACACCTTTCAATCCAAGGATACAAGGTCAAGGTGCAAACTCGCAAAGCGAAGGTGTTTAAGGTGAGAATGGAACGAAGCAGCGCGTGAACTGGGGCTAAAGGCTGGGGTGCAAACAATTTCTACTAATATATTTCGTACACGTAGACAGCTATTCAGCGCCAACGTGAGTAGACTAATTTTCCAAATAGTTGATTGAACCCCTGAAACGTATAAACTTAATTTCGTTCAACTCACGTCAGCGGTTCAGGTAAAATTATTTTTCAATTACAATTTGTTTGTGATTGAAGAAATATTGTAATTGTCTTGCACTTTATTTCAGTTACATAGAATTAGAATTATCGTTAATTAATATTCATTGCACACAATCTTGAGCATTTTGAAACAAATTAGTTGTGTAAAAATGTTTTACTTCGACTTAAATAATAATTCAACTGCCGTGCAATTATCCATGTAAATAAAACCATTGTGCTTGGATGTTCATTAATTTAAAGCTACTGTCGTCTATTGTTGCACTTGCGAGTGAAAAATCGTGCTTTAAGCGTTAAATGCGACAATTATGCAAATGCGTAAAGACATTAGCATACGAGCCATCCATTCCAAACGTGCTTCTGAATGATATTTTTAACTGTAATAATCAAACCACGAGAATGGTTAAAAAATTTTAATATAGGGATACATGACCGTGATTATTTTGTTGAATTTTAAATTTTGACACAATTCTGTAATGGATTATATTCTTTCTCAAGGTGTATAACTAATTTGGAGTCTACCCAGTAATTACAAAAACTATTGTAAAACTGATAAATAATTTTCTCTCCTTAAACAAATCAATTTGTTACAATTTCCGTATTTAATTATTTTCAAAAACTTAAGCAATTTTTTTTAGGAATCGAAATAGTTAATCAACCTGCAATTATTCGTAATGGGTTGCTAGGGACGTCGAGGAAAGAACATGTTTAACTATGCTGACGGAGATTTTTATCTCGGTAAATGTGTACAATAATAACGATTATAAAACTGTAGGCCTATTTGTTAAACATTTTTATTTACATACGTTATTGTATATTTAAAGAAAGATAAAAATACTATCTTTTGATTACTTTTTATTTCATATTGATGGAACAAATGATTTATAAGTTATTAATATTTTAGTAAAGAAATTAATAATCGAATATGTTTATATGTTATGCAAAGGTGTACGAATGTTTTCGAAGGTAAACGAATAGGTATCTATTCTTTAATTTTGTATAAGCAAATATATTGATGATAAAAGGTTGTATTTCTATACAGTTAATAACCTCAAAGTAAATATTATAACATACATTAATTCTATAACTCATATTTAAAAAAATCAACTTCACAAGAAATTATAATTCGACCACGCAGCTGGACCGCTGACGTGAGTTGGGCAAATTTCCAAAATTAAGTTTATATGCATAGGTTTGGGTTTCAACCAACAAATTGGGAAATAGGTCTACTCACGAAGGAGTTGAACAGCTGCCTATGTGAACGCAATATATTAGTAGAATTTGTTTGCGCCTAGTGGCTTCGAACCGGGTACTTTTATGGTATCTTACTTTTTGATAGATTTTGGGGGAAAAAAGCGAGCTATAAGGTAGCGTAAAAAACAAAATGTGCAAAATAACATCCAACATTTATGTTTTTAGAAAAAATTCTAAAAACATTTCATTATCGTAGTAAAATTCTCAAAAAATTTTTACTTCCGGTCAAAAAACGTACTTCCGGTTGTTAAATTTTGTTTGGCTAGCGAACTCGTCCGTGCGACATAGACAACCAACATGTTGCCACGCGCAAACCTCCCTACCCTTTTAATTTTTTCAATAAACACAACCTTTTGTTGTTAACTTTAACACTTTCCCTCATCAAATAACACCCAAGTGTTTTCAGGCCTTATTTGACGTTGTTCCGTTGTACTACCCCGTTAGAACAATTTGAGAGGTTTGGCGAGGGCAAGAAAAGGAAAACTATTTGTTTCCTATTCTTAAGTTTTTTAAATTTAAATTAGTTAGACCTTTTTTGTCTTTTGTGTAGTACACTAGCTCAATTCTAGACTCTTTTTCGGGATCGTTCCCTTTGGAGTTAAATTTGTAGTGATCCGTGAATAACTCACCTGCTGACTTAATTACACTAGAGCACTGAATGGTTTTAGGATTAATTTGATTGGATTTGTAAATTATATATTCAAAATTTTTCTATTGAAAACACAAAAACGATTTATTAATTAACATAAATCCATTAACTTTGAAACAACAAATTATTATTTTCAAAAACACAATGAAATTTATTAATCTTTAACTTATAATTACATATATCGAAAAGTAGCAAAGTGATTAATTAATTTATTAATTAAAATTTGTATATTAATGATTATATTATTTACATATTTCGATTTGCCATTGTGAGTAATGAAATTTACTAAACGAGTTTACTTTATTCAATTTCCCCAGAATTTACTTGAATTTATTTATTTAATTTAATTTATTTATTATTTTTTAAAAAAGGGATTTATTTAAAATTATAAGTAACAATGATCGTTTGCCACTTACAGAACACAAGAAGTTCGACGCGTAATTCCTTCTGTCGATTTCCAGCGATTTAAAGTTGTTCTCCTTGGTCCCCAGAATGGTTTCTTCGGCTTACAGTTGTCTTCTCCTAGACTTAATTAAAGTTGTCCTCTCCCAGTTGATTGTAGTATCTTTTGGCAAGATAGGCCGTTTATATGGATATTCTTCTCCCGAAATTATCACGACCCGACTTAGCTTTAGGCCGGAGCTTAGAAACGTAACGCACACCGAAACTGATCGCCCTTTGACTTTCTCTAAGTACCCTCGGAGCTTGGTCAGCTGTTTACTCGTTGGCGCTTCGTGCTAAACTGAAGTTAGAGGGGATGCAAGCTTCTCTTCTCGACTTTTCCCTTGTCAAACCAGCATCTTCCTCTATGTAACAAGAAATCCTGATTTCTTGCTTTAGAAATATATTTTTTGGTCTTAATATATTTCCTGATTTATTTGATGAATTTTAGTGCCTTTATTTCCCATCGATTAGGCCTAATTTAATTATTATCTTCATTTATTGAATTACAATGTGCGGTCTGTTTTGCTCTTCGTAGTAGATCCGATGACGTCACTTCCCCCTCGCAGCTTCGGGCTTGACTTCATGTCCGTGCCTGTCGTTTTGCGAAATTGACTTTGATTTCATCCAAACTCTATAACTTCTTTTTGCATGGTCGGATTTTGATTTTGTTGACTTCTATGGATTGGTTGACGTTTTCTGGTTTCTCTGGAATTCGAATGGCGTTTCTACTCCTCTTCATTCTTGAGTTATAGACTTCGTTAATTTTGCTTAAATTTTGAAATTTATTTCCTGTAATTTTGAAATTTTCCATTTTTTCTTGCTTGTATCTTCTTCGGTTGGTCTTGAAACGCGCTAATCTGGTGTTGGATTTTTGATAGCTTGTTTGGTTGTCTAGATATTCAGCTTGATGTTACTCTAATTGCCTTCGTTTGGTTTTCGGCGTTTCATTCCCCCCCTTTAAAGCTCTTTTCATATCTCACATGGCATTACAATTTATTACACATACATATACCCTATTTTATCAATATTTCCCTTTTATTAATCTCCCTTGTATTTATTTTGAATTAATAAAAATTTTTTATTAATTAATTTTATTTTTACAAAAACTATTTATTTATTTATATTGCACTTCGGCTTGATTATGCCCTATTATTGACTCTATTAAATGCTATTTTTTATGATTTAATTACATTCGAACTTTATGAGTTATTGGCCTTTTTATGCCCAAGAATGACTTTACACTTTATTTTTTAGCTATAAATTTTATAACTGTATATTTTTTATTACTTTATTTTCTTAACCCTTTTTTACTCTACAAATGACTCTACTTTGTTTTTGGATTTTATTCAAATTCTGCAAAATCGATTTGTTTACGCTTACATTTTTGTCTATAACTTTTTAACAAATTATCATAACAAATTTATTTTTATTACTCCTTGCTTATTTAACTCTCCTTTCAACATAAATCTAATAATAACAACTTCTTTTAATAAAATTACAAACCCCTATCTTCCAATGTTAATTCATTTCTACCAAATTTAGACAAGACTGGACAAGTCAATGCCTGTCAGATCCTGCAAGGTTTTGTTCGACTTTGTCGCTAAAGCCTACGTCATAGTCTGCACTTATTTAACTAACACAATTTTAGTTAATTCTTCAAAATTATTAATAAATACTATTTTCACATTAGAAACTACTTTTTTATCTTAATTTTGGCCTTTTTTGACACCCTTTGGCTTTAATCTTTTGTTATATTGACTCTGAATTTATTTTAATTAATGTAATTAATTAACCCCAATTGGATCGGTCGATTGGCCGTTCCAATGTGTACCAAATTTGGACCAAATCAGACTAAAAATGCGACCGCTAGAGTGCGAAAACATTTATATATATGATTTTTAATGACACTCCAAAACGTGTTCTGGGGACCATGATCAGTGCTCATTTGCTACTCCCGACCTTGGGTCTTACCATAAGGGCCACTGCAATAGCTCATTTTTCCTATGGAAATTCGCTAATAACGTTTGAAGTTGTAAACATAACCCCAAACTATAATCTACACTGGGTCTGTTTAAGTATTATAGATGATGGGTGAAATCACCTGGTATATTATATGTTTACTCACGTAAAAGCGAGTAAGTATATATGTACGTACTTGCTTTTATAGGAGGTGATTATAAATAAAAATTTAGTACAGAATATGTCCAACATATATAAGCAATTTTAAGTCACATATTAATCTATATAATATAGTAAATAAATATACAAAAATTAATATAGTGATTATAATTAATAGTGCATATGAACACCTGTCTGACCAGACAATTAAGGTTTTAAAAGAACTGGTAAAAAGAGCTTTTTCGTCCTACAAAGTTATAAATAACTAGGGGAAACCCCTGCTTGCTCCGCACGCCAACTCCGTTGGAACCTTCTATACACACAATCATGTTATGTTTTCTTTATATAAAGGTGTAGGATATCCCAAAGCTAAGATGGTAAATAATGTTAAATGTTCAAATCAAATTATTTCGTATATTTTATAACAGAAATTATAATAAAGGTTCAGAACAAGCAAGGCTCAGGTCTACACCTAAAAAAACCTAATACAAACCTGACCTAAAAGTTAGAAATAAAAATAATTGCTTCAAAGATTGAAATCAGCTGTTAATGGAAATATTAGAGCAAACAGCTGTTTTATCTGTTATTTTATTCAATTTGTTGCTATGGTAATAAATGTAAGTACATGTGTTGGTTCATCAGTCTATGCCTAACCTAAGAATTTTTTTTGACTAAATATTTTACAAATATTGAAATAAAAAATGTGTTTATAAAAATGAATAATTAAAGCCTATGTTACTCAGGGATAGTGAAGCTTTTTATAAGTAAAATCATTTTTTCTATCGGTTCAGTAGTTCCAGAGATTACCAACTCCCCCCACATGCAATAAACAAATTTTACCTTTTTATGATAGTAGTATGGATTATATATAGGAACAAGTTGAATTCTCCCCCATACATAAGACTATGCTTCTTTGGAACCTAACTTCAAAAATCGTGTGCAACGAAGCAAGGGCATTGCTCCTAATAATATGAACTGCAAGTAATTAAGTAATTTAAAGTAATCTTGTCTTTCAATTATAATAAAACAAATTTTCAATTTTGTTTTATTAATAATGTACTTTCTGTTAGATTTTATTTTCAGTACTGAAGTGTTAAAATCGCAAAATATAGTACTCATGTAGTTTTAAACTGTATTTGTTGTTAAGCCTATTACTGTACTGATTCCACATTACTGACACTAGATTTACACTAGATACGAATTATAGTCCGGGTTTACAATTCATGAAAAGAAGTTGTAAATGGGTAATGGTAAAAAGTAACGTAGAAAACCGCCATGCAGTGTCAATGATTTGTGACCTCATACCTAAACTGTTTTTATAGCCTATGCTAGTTCGACAATTATTTGCAAATAATAATTTTTTCCTTGATTAGGCCTTAATATTTAGTGAATTGAAAATATAACTGTTACATATTACTATTCAAGTATACCATTACCGAAGTTTTAAACCTTCATACTATAAAGTTATGATTTTAAGGGACTGTGCTATGTTTCTCAACAACAAACGAAACAAAAAGTGAAATACAGAATCGTCTTACATTATTAACGAATCCTAACCTCAAACCAGATAAAAAAAATTATATTAGCTCCATAAACTGTAAATTATAATAATTATTATAATATTAGTGGTGAAATTACAAAGTATGCCGCAATTCGAGTAGTTGCTCTTGTCTATTTCGATCTCCCAGTCCTTTAACACATAAAACAGCTAATCGAATCAAAAGCTTAGCAACACATGTTTGTTGAATACTTTCTTAGCGTGGATTTTCTTCTTCGTTGATTCCAAGTCCGTCATTCAGGACAAAGTCGGTTATATATTAAATATAGATGTGTTGGCCTATTCCTAAAATTATTTTAATTATTGGTAAGTATTCCATCTGTTCACACCTCAGATCATTTATTTTTATGATCGACATTCCGACTATTGATATACTAAATATATTAATATGACCGTCACAATAGTCAATTATTTCTTTTCTTTCTAATATCGCACTACGGCTGTTTCGGCTATTCAGCAATTAACGAGTGGATATGGCCACATATACATTAATTAACGAGTCCTACCTGGCTAGTTCCCGATGTCTTTATATAAAAAATACATAAATATACGAACACATAACACTTAACACAAACTCTGTATACATTTTATTTTCTCCGTGTAGTAGGCCCACTGTCACGACTCGTACACTGCTGTCTACCTGTACTGGTGGTAGGATGTAGGGGTTGTTACCTATTCTGGTTATTATTGTATCGTAAATAAAGTTCCAGTTAAATTTTAGTTTGTCGTTCAACAATGAACTTGTGTTGCTTTTAGATAGTTTATATATTTCTAACTCTTCTAGTACGTTCGTTAACTTCCCCTTTTTACAATGATGTAGTATTTTTAAAGTTTTTTCTATGACGGAGTATTTATGATCGGTCCGAATTAAATGTTCTATCAATTTAGATCCGACTTTTTCTGGGTTGGCTGACTATGAAGCTGTTGGTATGTGCTCTCTAAAAAACCTGCCTGTTTGTCCTATATATTTTTTCGTACAATCAGAGCATGGTAGTTCATAAATCCCCGTACTTTAGAATTTATAGTCATACGTTTTCTTTATATTTAAGGCGCTAAGCAGATTATTTTTAGTTTTATACGCAGTGTTTTTTAATTGTAAACTTTATAGGCGCACCTCAGCGCTATTTTTTCTGGCAGTGAATCTGATTTTACCGTCACACATTTTCTCATGCATTTTATGAAACTCCCTAATCTAATTTTACCGTCACGACGTTTCCCATGCTTCTTATGAAACGTTCTAATCGAATTTTACCATCACGCATTTTCTCGTGCATTTTATGAAACGCTCTATTATGTGCAATTCTCTATTCTGTCAGCTTGAAAAAGATTTGGTGTTGCCGAGATTCGAACCAGCAGGGTCCATCACCATGTAGCAGATTAGGCCACGATAGAATTGCTAGTTTAGTATATTTAAATTGGGTATATAAGTGTAACAGATTGTCTTACGTTATAATCTTAACCCGTTCATGTTAATACAATGTATAGTTTAATTGGTATTACCTCTGAAATGGACATTGTGCTTACTCATTTCATAAGTTGTGTTAAAAGGATTACACTTCTCCTGTGTAGTCTTAAGCTCACAATTTACATTTTGTTTACATCCAGGTAGACAGCAGTGACAGTACGCGTCGTGACAGCGGGCCTACTACACGAAGAAATAAAATGTATACAGAGTTTGTGTTAAGTGTTCGTATTTGTATGTATTTTTAAATAACGACAAAGGGAATTACCCATCAAGCATGTATTAATGGCTGAAACGGCCGAAGTGAAATATTAGAAAGAAAATAAATATTGACTATTGTGACGGTAAGTCATATTAATATACCCAGATCATTGTATGCATCGTCTAACGAATTTCGTACACCTCGCGTTGAAGATATTATTTATTGCCAATCGCCATGTTCACATTTTCCATACATCTAGACGATATTTCATTTCCTTTACAACCTTCTTCAACTTATACCCAGCTTAGAAATAAGCTCACGACTTTAATTATGCTATGTCAATGCGTATGTCAGAACACTTTGATTTAGAACATGTTGTTGGGGTAGGGTAGGAACAGCTGATAAGCGATGTTAAGAGACTGAATTAATTTCTTTTAAGCCTTTTATTCCTACTTTAGTGCAATCTTAAAGTAAATTTTAATCAGTCTATTATATAAAAGATGCCTGATTGGCTGATTCATAATCAACGTACAGCCTACGCTACAATAGCTAGAAACTTAACATTTTCAGGGTACCTTCATACCATTATATAAAAGTACAATAAGAAAGGATTTTGTACTGATTTTAAGGGTTGAAAATGACCAAAATACTGGGTGTCTTTCCCAGCCCTACAACATATAAAACAGCCGATTCAAATCAAATGCTAAGCAACGCAATTCTAGATGTGGCCTATTTATACTTGAACAACACACGTTTTTTGAATGCATTTACATTCATTACCATAGCAACCAACATAGCTAATTTAGAAAATTAGTTCATTATTTTTACAACCAACAACTTTTTTAGGTTAGGTTGTCAAAATACAAATAAAGAAAAATAACGAAAAGGGTTAATGTATTACAAAATTTAACTCATATGTTGTTGAATATTATAAATAAATTAGCATTTTTGGATCGAAAGCTTAAAAAAATTATGGGTTAGGCCTATACTGAACCAAAATACGTTTCGTGAAAGCTTTTACATTTATTACTATAACAACCAACTTGGCAAATTCAGAATCATGTTCTTCACAACCAACAGTTTTTTTTAGGTTAGGTAATAGCAAACGCCAAGACTTACTATATCATAATTCAAACACCTATCACGATTAAAATTATGATAACTTTAGTCTTTACTAGGCCTATCTGACAAGTTTGAAATACTGCTTTATCTTTTAACGTATACAATTAATCATATTTTAACTAAAAAAATATAAAATCTCTATCCTAACCAATCGTCATTCCTCTGAAAATATCATAGTAGAATATTCAATAATATGTTTGTATTTGCTTGACCGCGAGTCACCGTGGGGGTTGATGAGCGAAGCGAGCAGTAGGCGAAACTCTCTAGTGTAGACATAATCAACTTAAATGTAATAAACGAACAAAAACATACTTACAAAACCTTATACATAATGTTATATAGAAAAAAAAGAAATCGTATCATATAAACTCTGTCGTAATTTCTCAGTTCTAGTTTAATTTTTCACTATGATGAAAATGTTCTTGTTACACAGAAAAGTTTCGAGTATAATAAGTAGTTTGAGAGTAATAAACTTTTAAACAAAGCAAATCTTTGTACATGTTAAGATGATATAACCCAAAGATGCACAGGTGGGCATTAAACTATCCGAAGATAGAAACTCCTAATAGTATTGATATAAATCGTTCACGTAGTTGAACCGCTGACGTGAGTTGAGCGAATTTAAAAAACAAAGTTTATATGTTTTTGGTTTTAAACCATTTGGGAAATTGGTCTACTAACGTTGGCACTGAATAGCTGACTTAGCGTACGAAAAATATTAGTAGAAATTCTTTGCACATCAGCCTCCAACTCCTGCTCACGAGCTGCTTCGTTCCTGGAAACTCGACGCTGTAGCTTGGTAGTTGTCCAAAATATCCAACTCTTTTAGTTTTTGCCAATAACTCGGTAAGGAAATAATTTTTAAAAACCGTTATGTTTGCCATTAATAAAGGATTTTTTGTTTCTTGAAATTTTTTTGTAAAGTTAGTAGTTTTCGAGATATTTTACTTTAAAATATTTAAACAGTTTTGGTTTTTTGTACATGGTTGAAATATGCCATCAAATTTAAATGTGTATCCAAAATTTGCGTTCAATATACTTCTTACATCCAAAGATATTAATTATTTTGTAAAACAAAAAAATGGGGGATAGTTGGAAAACGAATTATTTCCGAACCTGTGTTTATACGAACACTTTTTTTATTGTCACAAGTAGAACACGTCCTGAAATTTTCTCCGTTTCTTCCTGAATCACCCTGTATCTATTTTTTTTACTTTCATGGCAAACTGACCAGATTTGGTGAATAGTTCAAGGAATACTGCAATGATCAAAACCGTTCAGTGGTTTTGAATTGAAGTGGAAAGACATACAAATAGTTGTCAACTTCTTTTGGCTTCACAACACCCAGGTACAACAGTTTAAATTATACTTATTGTTTTATTACATAAGCTGAAACCCAAGAGAATACGCCATTTGTAATTGACTTGTCTCTTTGTTTTATTAATAATTCATTATCACAAAGCCTGGCCAACTTAATTATGTATGTTAATTATGTAATTACCCAAGAAAAGAGATGATACATTAATGACGTGTATGAGTGATACACTGATGACGTCATAGTCCCGGTCGTCAATTCCCGTTTTTAGGACTGACTGCAATAATTCTAGTTAGTCATATGGGATAGGCTTTTAATAATCAGTCAATGCTTACTTGAGGAAAGTACTGCGTCTTGCGTGCACATAAATAATGGGGATAATTAAAGTGATGTGCGATTGTGTTTAAATAATGTAAAGTTAGGTAGACTAGGTAATACCCGTGATTACGTTACATGTTAACGCTCATGTTCTGGTGTGGAATACCGGGCAAACTGGACGCGTCACCCCAAGTCCAGAGCGGAACGTGGAAGGAAGCTGAAACCGCTGGGACCTTACTGGGCTCAAGGAGCTAGTAACGTATCGGGCCTGCGACCATTATTGGCTTCGGGGCAAGCATAATCCAGGCCCACTCGGCACTTAGGTGTCGCACATGTAGAGGATTGGCTTCGTGAGGCTAGATTTAGATAACTCCCATCCATCTTAAAATTGAGAGATTGACGGTGGTGAACCTTGTGGTACTAGCTACGGCGGGACACTATTGGCACAGCTCAAGAAGCAGGTGTCACATTAAACCTGCGGGTGTCTGGGTGTAGGCTTCGTAGAGGCAGAGAATGTGCTAGGTTTAGATAACTCCCATCCCACTTGCAATTGGATGAACCTATAGGTCTAGTTACGTCGTGGATAGATTTTCGTGTTCCTACACAGCTCAACAGTCAACGGTCATTAATAAACTGCTGGTTTAAAATGGATTGAGTTAATATATTCTTAAGTTTTATTTTTCTATTCTTTATATCTACTTCAGAGCAATTAATTTATCTATAACCTACAAACACAAACCCTACTGGCTCTTACTTTTAACTCGTTATAGGATTGCCGTAAAATGGTACGGAAAGGAAACACGCGTGAGTCTAGCCTGCGATCCTTCTACCTAGACTCTACTGAAGGACTGCCAAAATTGCATCCTGTTCAATTGATCCCAGGTTGCTCCGCACTTCCGAAACTACTTTCAATCCCACATTCACCGTGCAGTAAGGGTCTTACGGGAGATAAGTCATGCTACTACCATTACTGGGAACATCACGTTTATTTTCATGCGGGTTGCGTCAACTGTCCGAGCGTTGCGTGGTAGTTGATGTTTTTTTGGACGGTCAGTATCACTGCCGTTTGGATAGCATGGCTTATGAGCGGTACGTACTGCACGGTGAACGTGAAATCGAGTGTAAGTCCAATTTGGCACCTAGTCATTACTTCCAACTTGCATTCTGAATCTAGTGTGTTTAGTGAATGATGGCCATTTAGTAATTATGTATTAATGATGGCATGATGTATTTGTATAATTATGTGTACATCAATGAACATTGGGTCACATAACCAAGCCAACATTTTAAAATATAACGCTAAGTTAGCTATGTGTCGTGAATTTTCAAGAATCAAAAGTAGAAATGCGCAATTAAATGTATTTTATTTAAAATTATCTATTTCGTAAATGATAAAAAGTCTTAAACACTGACGATAAAGAACGTGTTTAGGTTTAAAATGATTGTGACGTAAACCCAATATGACGTAAGAATTAATGTAAATGCAGACAAGAAGGAAAAACAAAGAAAAATAATGGCATACCGGAGCTAAACAAACACATCTCAGTAATACATCTTTCCAGTCAGCTTGATTCTATAGCAATCAACAAGAATTTACTAGTAGCCGAACTTACATGAATTCCCTTACAAAAGTGAGTCAGGAACATTTTGTCGAACCCTTCCGGGAATTAAACCGAAGTACATTACTCGAAAAACTATAACCTGTAGCCAAAGTTGCTCAATTTATTTTTTACATATACTTCTCTCATTTGAGGTACTGTGGGACTCACCTCTCACTTTCATGCATATGAGAAATACCACCAACTGAAGTATCCTCCCCCTCCCCCATGGACATTAACTGGAGAGAGCGGTAGCAGCATCTAGGGAACTCTCTAATGGCTGCAAGCTGCAAACTGGACACACTCACTGACACATCATAAAATTATTGGCTAGAAGTATAGGAATCGACGTCAATTTCGTATTGGGGATAGCCCAAGATGGCGGCGGGAATCGACGTCAATTTCGGGTCGCTGCAATCTCAGCTCTACGGCGGATAGCCCAAGATGGCGGCGGGAAGATGGCCTAGGTAGATTTTCTTTCAGATCTCGGCTATGTGCATCCTGACAGAATTTAGCGACGCATCTTTAAAGAAAAATACCTAGGGTAGGGATACCAGCTGATCCTGGAATGATGGAGTTCCTAACATAAAACGGCAGGTGAATTTGCAAAGAGCTGCTGCCTCGAGTCTCTCCAGTTTCTTCCAGTTTGCTGGCACGTGCTCGCCAAAGCGTGAAAGCGTACATTAGTACGGATCGAACTACCAAGTGAGATGTCATTATATTAAACCAGTGGTAACGTACGGTAGTTAAACCTTAGTAAAGTTTCATCAAATGTATTGTGATGGTTTTAGAGATATGTCAAAATGAAACATAGCATCGAAGACAGTATGGAACATTGTATCTAGTCAACGAAGATCTAAGTTATCTCATTCATGAAGGTGCAATGCTAAAATGGTGTAGGCATGTTCTGAGAATTAATGACAGTAGAATAGCCACAACTTTGTGTGGAGGGAGTGAAGTAGTTTAAAGGACGTGGAAGAACAACGTCAGCAGCGACATCAGTCAGCTGACAATAAATGTTACACATGCTTAGTACCAAGACACTAGAGTCTGTAGTGCCAGTGAAGGCGATTGTGGCACTGTTAAATAGGATTTACCAGAAAGTGTCAAAAGGTCTGACCATCATTTATCGTGTCTATACGTTAGTAGAAAATAATTGTAAATTAATTTTAAAATATTAAATTTGAATAAGCAGAATTATGGAGTAATAACGGCAATTAAAAGTCACAAAGCTAACATTTTTAATAACATTATTTTCTTTATACAGGGTATTTGAAAAACGTTTAAAAATTCATGATTTCATTGTAAACGTAAAAATGAATAAAAAACTGCCTATGAAGATATGATCTAAAATCATTAGTTGAAATAGTTCCTTATGTTGTAAATATTTATACATATATTTTTTAAATTTTGTTGATTTAAAAAATTTAGATGCAATAAAACCATTAATAGATTATCAACAATGTGGTTGAAATCAAAGAAGTAAAGGTACTTTGTATAAATTACTAAAGCATATTTTGTGGTTACTTTACTTCTATAACTACTTTAATATTATTCATAGCGGACAAATTAGGCTCACAGTCCGAACACAAAAGTATGGCTTTTTCGTATATTTTTTACCTAAAAAAATGTCCACAAATGATTTTGAAGTGGAAATAGGCGCACCGCGTCCAAAGATCTTAAAAATTTCGGATTTTATCGTCACGCTCCATTCTGTCACGCATTTTCCGTCACGCTCTATTATACCTTCTTTTGGGGGTGTGGGGGTTTGAAGGCGAAAAACCTGGGTGGTTATCATCGCCTTTCTCTATTATACCTATATAGTACACATGTGTATATAGCAGAGTGTATACACTTGGTAATACCTCTGAAATGGGCATTGTGCTTCCTTATTTCATAAATTGTGTTAAAATAGTTTACTTGGTAATACCTCTGAAATAAATATTGTGCTTCCTTATTTCATAAATTGTTTTAAAATAGTTTACTTGGTAATACCTCTGAAATGGACATTGTGTTTCCTCATTTTGTAAGTTGTGTTTTTATCTTGTCACATTTAAAATTTAAATCTAAAAAATTTCAAATAACATAAACAAGATTGTCTACATTCAAGACAGTTTTCACTTCTGTCGGCAGTCCCATGACTACTTTTTTCCTTAAAGCTGCTTTGTCCTTTTCTGCTGTAGCTTAAAAATATCCAATAATTCGAATTGCTCACGAATTTATTCAAATTCACACTTCTGAAATTGATCTAACAGTAAAATTTCCTAACATTATTTCGTACTAAATTGCTTTAGTCGGTAGGTCGGAGGTGGCGTAATTCATTAGGTGAAAAAATGGCCTGGAAAATCAAATTAATCGTGTCATATGAGGAGGTTTTGTAAAACAGCTCTGACACATTAATGTTACTAGACAATCCAGTTCTTATTAAATTCGTTGACTAGTGTTTACTTTATTCATCATTAGTGTGTTCACGTAAAAGAACACAATGAATTCGTCTCGCTCCCGCTAATGTCACAACCAAGCCAGATGTATATCCTTGTGCAAGGAATGTGTATTGCGATTTAATATTGTTAGGACTATAATTTACAAGAGCGAAATACAATAGTGTAATTACTCATAAGATTTGAATCTGTAATCTTATACTTAACCCTGCAAAAATTAATTATAGTTATATTCTAGAAGTGGAACTGTAAATAGATCAGAAATAACTGGTTGCCATTGTTTACTCTATGCTGAACAATACTAGTATAATGCCACATAATTACGGGCATAAAGTTTTAACTTATTTTTAATTACTTTTACAGAAATAAACTCATTGCCAACAGTTTTATTCGTTAAATCTATTAAAAAATAGCAGTCGTGGCTTGAGTAATGATGAGTATGAGATTATGAAATCAACAGGTTTTTGTTTTTTTGTTACATAATATGAAAGTACAAGTTTCTTCTCTAGAACTCACCATTACCTGACATCTGTTAGTCAGACGCAAGCATACTCATTATTGATTGATTAAAAGCCCACTTCGCTCGCGAATGAGAACTGTTTCGATCTTTCTTCATTGGACAAATGCTAAATAGGATTTATATGATGTAGGAAATTCTGCACAGATTCTAACTGGGACGATTTAATGATTTGAATCAAACCAAGCAAGCTGTTTGTTCCCAAACAACTACACCGCAGGAAGTCTACTTAAGGGTCGGCTCTAGTAAAACAGAAAGCAACCTGCGACTCCAGAGTAGCGG
Organism: Philaenus spumarius; assembly: GCA_018207615.1. Classification (NCBI taxonomy): domain Eukaryota; kingdom Metazoa; phylum Arthropoda; class Insecta; order Hemiptera; family Aphrophoridae; genus Philaenus; species Philaenus spumarius. The sequence continues at coordinate 134,255 of JAGFPH010002745.1, read as the reverse complement.
CGGTAGGTTACGCGGACATTGCTCATCCTAAATCCATTTAAAACCCGCAATTAATTGTTCAAATAGCGTTTTAAAACAAATACCAAACTCTTGGGGACAAAATTCTTCATCCGAATGGCTTGGTAATTTTTCGCTACAATTAATAGTTACAACGTAAAAAATATTTAAAGTCACCCTATAGCGGCAGTAGGTTACACGGACATTGCTCAGCCTAAATCCATTTAAGACCCGCAATTGTTCAAATAGCGTTTTAAAAAAAATACCAAACTCTTGGGGACGAAATTCTTCATGCAAATGGCTTGGTACTTTTTCGCTATAATTAATAGTGACAACATAAAAAAATATTAAAAATAAATTTTTTAAATTGTTAATAAATAATAAACAAAATGTTTTTCTTAATTTTGGAAAAGCCATTTGCATGCGTATTTTCCATAACTTCAAAATGACATATCGTTCATAATTATCCGATCAAAAATAAAGGAAAAATTTGTATTTTAATTTAACATTGGTCTTATGGAGTGTCAACCAACATGGCCGACAGGTAGAGCCGACCCTTAAGATCGGCCCAGTGCGTTGGTGTGAAACGGCATCGACGCATTGTTGCCATGTTGATAATTACTCATCAAGCAATTGGTTCAAGAATTACAAAAACAGATCGCAGTTCATCTGTTTGCAATGTCAAGCAATTTAACAGAAATGTGGCAACACGGAGTGCATCGGTTGCTATAACAACTTAACCTTCCTGATTGGCCTCCCTCTCCCCACTACTGCCGCGTGGTTCTCAATCCTAAAGCAGTTTAAATCAAAGTATACTACCTTTCCCCAAATTCTTACCGATAATTTGGCAACAAATCTAAGTTGTATTTCATATTTACGTTGAGTATAGTATTGTCTGTTAATTCACATACTTTGGCGTCACTTTTTATTATGGATGTAGTGTACTTTTTTCTGTGTGATAGAACTTACCATGTTTGAAAAGTGTAAAACAATAAAATAAGGCTGTCACTTTAAACCTTCCAGGTTGGAATACCGGCCAACCTGGAAGCGTCACGCCAAGTCCCCAGTGGAACTTGAAATGAAAGCAAAACTGTAGGGGGAGGGGGTTTACCGTAGGGTCCGCTGCGAGCTTAGCGAAGCATACCATAATCAGAGTCCGAAAGGTCGAGGTGCAATCTTGCAAAGCGTACTCCAGATCAAGCAGCCTCAAACTGGCTGGCTTCCTTTAACTATAAACTGTGACATCAGTTGTTTTTTGTGTGCAAGCCATTATTTAGCTTAACAACCACTATCATCATAGATCCAGTCGTTATTATTATATAAGGCACCTATCGCAAATATAATTTTATAATATATTATTAAGAAGTATTTTGTTTATACAATTAATGTATTTTTAGTGTTATTATTCGGAAATCTTAATTTAGTAGCAAAATTAAGTGATCAAAAATTACAATTTTCATTTTCCGCTGATAAAAAGAACCAGGAACTGAAAATAGAGTTTAGAAAAATACCTGGTTCTGTGAGGTTGTATGTATGGATTATTCATGAAAAATGATATTGACTATCTCTATCTACTTCCGTCGTGAATGTCCAAACTGACGACTTTGGTGCAGATGAAACACCTAAAGTAACCGCAATTAAGAGCCAATTTGGACAAAATACCCAAGCTTGTTAAATAATTAAATTAATCAAGTCCCCATAAATAATAAAACAATAAATCTAAATATTATAATGTCAGTAAATCTTCAGCGTTTTCTTTAATTTAATTTAAATATTACTAACAAACACCTCCGTGTTATAATATTGTCATAAATATTTTGACCCATAATTCAAACTTTAGAGAAATACTAACGTCAATCCTGGCGGCGACTCGTGCCATAAATTTCCCATTAATTTGGTCTCATTATCAATACTGGTTCCTAAACGTCGAGAATGATTGAATCTTTTGACTTTAATGATATGTTTAGTGTGCTAAACTACTTTCCTAATTTTCTATTAATGAGAAAATTACAAAATAATAACAAGTCTCGATTGTCCGGTGTAAGTGATAGCTTAACGAGTTGTTGTGTAACAGCGTGCGCCGGACCACCGTGGTCGCAATGTTTTGTCCTGGGTTTGTCTGTTGCCAAATATTAATGTTGTGGGACTAAAAGCATGGAGTACAAACGAGGAGTTTAAATTTTTCCCAGATGAGTCATTATAAATTTAAATACATTTTTATTTTCAACTCATTTTTAATAAATGGTTCAGTTTTAATTAACCGCAGATGCCTATATTTTTGTAAATCTAATAATTGTATAGGTTTTTTATAAACTGCATCATTATTTTTTCCCACTCAACTATATATATTTTTTTTTTCTTTGAAAGCACAGATTAAAAAGTTTATTTCAGGCTAAATTTGATAATTTTGTCAGATTTTGATTTCTTGATACACAAATTTAATTCTTGCCTAATATTTTGTCATTTTACGTAATGTATGAGTTAAGAAAACATGGTTTTTAGTATTTTTTACTTATAGCAGTGGTTTTTTACAGTGGCGGATTTACATATTTGGAAGCCCATCGCAATTTGTTTGTTTAGAGCCCCTTGTCCACCGTTGAACTACATAGAATCCTTAGGCATTTTTGTAATTAATAACAGTAACATGGTGTGAAAATGTAGTTCTTACTAAGTCATATACTTTCAAACAAAACCCATACAATTAGTAGATATATTTTCATAGGTGTTGTCAAAAATCCATTGGAAACAATAATTTCAGGCTGAATTTGCCTTTTTTGGTTAATAAACTCATCAATGAGTTTACTCGGGCTTGAACCTACGTGCAATTCAACTTCAATTGTTTTACGGTCGTCACATCTTTCTGGGGTCTTAAAGAATTTTAACATTCTGTCTTTCTGCTTCATGAGACTTCCTTCTGCTTCTCTCTTATTTTTCTCCAAGTTCGTTTCATACTGATTAATTAGAATTGACGGTAAAGAACAGTCCTTTGTAAAGCACTTCACAAAAGAAATGTTTCTACAAATAATGCAATCCCTTTAAGATTTATGCTAAATGAATACGCTGATACTATAAACCGACACACAAGTTTGAGGTTATGAAGAAGAAGAACTGTCTTTCTGCCAAATGCTTAACGACGGAACTGAACTGCGAAGCTCCTGGATGACGATGAATATCTGGATATCGAATATTGACGATTATTCTCGATGTTTGAAACAGTGATTAGTAAAAAAAAGGAAGTGGTAAACTGTTAGTACAGTATTACTGTTACTTACTTTGTGTTTAGTTTTACTTTTTTGATGGGTGTTTGAAGTTAGTTTTATAAATACAAATAAAGGGTACCTCAGCTTTATATAGACTATACTTTTGGAGGGGAGTTCGCAATTGCGAAATGTGTGACAGTAAATCCGCCCCTGCTTTGTAATATAAAAAATGAACGTTATAATTTATTAAGCTATTTATTAAAATTAAGTTCTTGTATATTTAAGAATGTAATCCTGTTAGGATTGTCAACCTGAATGAGATATAAAATCACAGTGTGAGAAATTATTCGTATCTGAATGCAAATGCTTATACAAACTCAAATTTATTTGCATTTAATTAATAAATGCTCTATAATTAAATCTAAAATGATATAATTAAAAGGAACAGGTGGGTTTGAGGTTGGTTAATTTTATTGTGGGATAATTAACTCGTAAACAGGCAGATGCATATCGGCTCTAAGTAATTAGTGAGTTCGAATGTATTTTTATTAATAAAAGAAATTCCGTCACTAAGTGCAATAGAATTAAAGAGTTTAAATTGTCATCTGTGTATTTATCCAAGGCATAGTGTGCATGCAGGATGTTCTGAGCACCCTAAATAAATAATTTTAATACGAGCTAAACTGCTGACGTGAGTTGAGCGAATTTCCAAAATTAAGTATATGTTTTAGGTTTTCAACCATTTGGGAAATCGGTGTACTAATGTTGGCGCTGAATAGCTGCCTACATGTAGAATTTGTTGGCACCTCACCCTAGAGCCCCTTCTTAATACAATGAGGACTCGTTTGCCTTTACCTTCATGTAGTTTAATTGTGAGTATGTATTCAATATTAATTTATTTCGTAAATAGAATCAATCTTTCATTTAATTTACTTTTAAAAAAACTATCTCAAAGTTCCAAAACTATTACAAAAATGTATTTACTTTCTTAACAAAAAAAAAAAAACATTTTTGACCACAGAGAAAATAAATTCGTCTAATTTTTGTATGCAATTGAACAACTACTTCTGACACCAGATGTGACGGACTCCTCGCTACTGGTTATGCCTGCTGTTAGGATGTGAACTTCCTGAGCTTAAAACTTGTAGGGTAAAAGACTTGTCACCCAACTTACATCAGAGAGGATTTCCGACAGTATCATGGCGTAAAAAAGTGTTACAAGGAGTCACAAGTAGACATACTGGAGGAGTGCAACAGCATATGAAGAATTAAATGGTTCAACTGTGACAGAGGGAGATGTAGTGTCACAGAGTAGTTGTAAAGTTGACTTACCCCAGACAGGCTTGGTGGTCCAGCAGTGGATTTCCATCTGTTGCACTCATACAAAAGTGTGGATAAATAGAGAAAATAGAGATCGAAGAAATCACTTTGGTGATGGAGGGAAAAGTGATGTGACGCTTGACCTCCACCTTATATAATAACAACTACTGGATCTATGTTGATAGTGGTCGTGCTAAATATTGCCACAAACAATAGTTGATGAAACCTAGTTAATATTTAAGTTTACTAAATTGAAAAAAGAGAGAGCTTATAACGAGAAACAAAAATATGCTAAAAGACAGAGAGGGAAATTGAAAGATAGAAGAAGAGCAATTGTTGTAAAAGACACATGTGTTGAAATCAAAAATATAGAGAATAACTTTAGAATTAAGAAGGAAAAAAGAGAGGAGGTCGAAAAACATAAACTTGATGACGAGAAAGAGACAAAGATTTCGAGAGAAGGAGAAACTAAGAATGATAAATGTTTCTATATCTGTTATTACACTTGCTTCGTGGCTGAAATACAAGACATTCAATTTTTAGATTTTTCCATTATATAATTTAAAATCCTCTAAATCAAACAAAGCTGGGATTATTTTTTACACATGATGGGCAAAAATAGAATCAATAGGGTTTTGCTTCTTCTGTCTTTAAAGAAATCGGCTCAAAGTAAGTTCCCTTCAGATTTTTGTTTATTGCTAAGAGGAAAGTTAAACAACAATGTGAATACGGAGCTGCTTGTAGTTTTATGTGTATTTAGATTAAAGATTCCAAATGCTCAGGTACACCCTTGTGTACCATTCTCCTGGCCTTGTGTGGGTGGGCCTTGTGATCTATCCTTTAAGCAAAAAAATATAAGCCTAAAGGTCACTACGGACCTAGAAAACTGTAATTCACTCCTTGTCCTCAAAAAATCGTTCGTGATTGTTGTGTGTTTTTATATTTAAATGGCAAATTAACTCTTGATTATTTCCGAGTATGACAATAGATGCGGGTATGTCAAGAAACGACTGTTATTTACCGATATTAAATCCGACAATTTTACGACGCAATATTAAATTTATACTATAGAAGAAAAATATGTGGGTAATTACAGACAGTCGAGAGGGAAAATATCTCTACTATGGTATTACATAATTTATGTAACCTAAAGTGCATAAATCCCCCTCGTTGCGAGGGAGCACGTAAACCTCCGAGTGTAGAATTTGTTAAATCTTATAAAATATAATACGATATTATTATAGTAATGATTTAATGCGGAAGGTTTCCATACTTCTTCGTAAGGTAGAATATTTAAATATCCGGTTATCATTCCACGATCATGCGCACAAGTAGTAATGTACATAATCTGTTTAGTGACAAACTGCGGTGGAAACCAAGAAATTATACGTTGCAATGTTTGAGCAGACCTGAGTCTCGAGAATTATAAAGAAGATATCTTAACTCTGATAAGACAAATTTATTTGTGTTGAAGCGATTCGAGAGACAATCTCCATCGGTGTAGGAGTCGATATAAGCGAATGTACGTCCGTGAGTAACAATATAGGATAACAGCTAGAGTTTAAAAAAGCGCGTGCACTTACGTACGTCCGTGGGTAACAATACAATATAACAGCTGGAATTTATAAAACCAAGTGTACGTACGTACGTGAGTAACGATAAAACATAACAGCTGGAGTTGAAAAAAGTGAGTGACCATACGTCCGTGAATAACAATACAATATAACAGATAATTTCACCCATCATCTTCTATAATTTTTAAACAAAATTTCATTTCTGCTTACAACTTCAATCAATATAATGTCTTGTGAAGTAGATTTTTTTAAATATGAGTTATATAACTAATGTAAGCTATAATACCTTATAATATTTGCTTTCAGGTTATAAAATTAATACAAATACATTCCTTTATATTGTATATTTTAATGTATACAAATTTAAAAAAGAGATATTAATTCGTTTAACTTCAGAAACATTCCTATATTTTCGTATAGCATTCAAACAAAGTTTATACGAACTTAATTAATAAGTTCGAATATTCAAATGAATATGTTTATATTCCATTATTAATTTCTTTATTATAATATTAATAACTTCTAAATCATTTGCTATATCAAATAAAAATAATTTAAAAGCCAATATTTGTATCTTTATTTTGATATATAATAATTTATATAAATACAATAATTTAACAAACAGGCCTACAGTTTTATAATCCTTATAATTGCACACATTTAACAGTTAACAATTCCCTCAGCATAGTTAGGTAAGCCTAGATAAAGTTGGTTGTTTTTAAATAGTATTTTTGTAAATTGTGTATTCCTGATGTGTATATAATTATTCTGCTGTGATTTTTCAAGGGAAGCTTACTAGTTAATTATAAAACTGACAGCAAACATTAAATAGGGAACCTTCCTTAGTTTTTTGAGACGTTAAAAATATATAGTTAAAATGTTTATAAATGGCCGCTTTTTTCCAATATGGCGGCAACGTTCAAATTTCTTGAGGAACACCCTATATTTTATGGAGATTTGGGACTTAACTAGAAATCTTACGACACTTTTGTTGATACGGCTAACCGTTTAAACTTTAGAGGGGTACACAGTTTTAAAAACGCCCAGGGTGCAAGATATTTGTGTATGCAAAAGTTTTGAACCAATTAAAACGCTTTCAACTCGAATAAAGTATTGTTTAGGCAAACAAATCTCTTTTTTAAATTAATAACCTACAACAACACATCTTTTGTTAATTTTGTAAAACCTTAATTCAAATATGTATATACTGTATATATATTTTGTTTGCGAAAAATTTGGGCGGTTATCATTGCCTGTAATTCAAATAAATGTTCGTATACTATGTTTTATAGTTATGTTTATTATATCAATATATATATATATACATAAGCGCCTTTGTCCGAGCTGAATGACTGACTGACATAGAATCAACTTATAGCAAAAACAAAAAAAAAGATAATTTTAAGGTATATTCTTGTAGTGTCATAGACGCACAATAAGAACGGATTTTGCTAATTTTAATTTCAAAAAGTGAAGAAGGTGGTAACACGGGGATTCAATCCCAGCCACATAACAGATAAAACAGCTGATTCGAACCAAAAGCTTAGGAACAAACGTTTCTTGGATGCATTTTCATTCATTAGCATAGCAACCAACTTAGCAAATTTAGAAAATGTGAATTATTCTTTACAAGCAACAGCTTTTTTATGTAAGGTAACGAAACAAGAGCAAACGCAAACAAAAATCGACGAAAAGGCTTACTTTATTATAATTCAAACATTTGTTGTTACATAGTACAAATAAAATAGCTGATTTGGATCAAAATACTAATACAATTTTAAGTTAGGCAAAATATATATTTAGCTAACCAACTTAGCAAATTTAGAATCAGGTAATAATTATTCTTCACAACCAACTTTTGTTAGTTAAAAGCTAATACATAAAAAAATCAAAGAAAAAAAGTAAATTGGTGCGAGCGTGGCGTGGGACCCCCGGCAGGAACGAAGTTCATCACGCCTTTTTTTCAATTTGTTTACCAGCCTTAACGGCAACATACACACACAATTTTAATCTTTCAATTGCCGTTTATTATTATTTTTTTTTTTTACAAATATTTACTGTTTCCATACGATTAATGTTATTATAATAAAGGTGTAGAATTAATTATAACATCAAAGCTAAGATGGTAAACACAGTTAAATGTCCATTCATTGTAAATACATTCAATAATTATAAAATGTTGGTTCATCAGTCTAGGCCTAACCTAAACTTATTGTGTGTATATTTAATTTATTTTACTTGTCTTACATACAATAATTTTAGGTTAGGCCTAGTCTTAAAATTGCTTTCCAGGCCTAACCTAAAATTATTTTTGTATGTATGTTGCCGTTAAGACAAGGAAAGTAAATTAAACATAGGCCTACACACAATACTTTTAGGTTAGGCCTAGACTGATGAATCGACATTTTATGTTTATTGAATGTATTTCAGCACTTGACGATAATATTTGAACTACGCCGGCCATAACCGATCGTCTCTTAAATTAAATTGATGAACCAAAACTCATGTTTCTTGAATGCATTTCCATTCATTACCGTAGCAACCAATTTGATAACGCTTTTTCGTTACTCGTATTTTATATTTGTCATTGCCATAGCAACCAATTTAATAACACTTTTTTCGTTACGCATTACATTTTCTATTTGTTAACTCCAACCGCAACCCGCGTTAAGGGACTTCGATCCAAAAAGCACATTGCTATATAATTTAAACATCTGGTGTTACAGTTTCAATTAGTTGGCATTATGAAAAAATGTTTGAAATGGTGATTATTGATTATTAAAATATTCATGGTGAAATTTCAATTATTGGTGGTGATGCGTGACTAATTCGATCTCTGTTTTACATTATAATATACAGATCACCCTTACCCCAATCACCCTACCCCCAACCAAGTGTCTCTGTCCCTATTCAATCGTAATTTCAGTGAAAATATCTGAGTTTACAATAAACTGTTTGCTTAGTCACGAGGGGGATGGTGAGCGAAGCGAGCAGGAGCAAATCGCCTAGTTATTAATATTCAAGTAATTTTTTAGTGGGGGGGGGGTTAAAGGAAAGAAAACATTTTGATGGCACAAAATTAATTCAATTTATAGCCCCTTCTTTCTCCATATAATTTACAAATACTTGATATGTTTTAAATTAGCTTAGAAGTGGATCCAACCCAATATTTTATTGCGAAGTATATTTTAGTTGCGTAACATTGCAATACTTTTAAATCTAGACCTGACACACAGTTTTATTGATATCGTTCTGGGCGTTGTTACGTCGGAGACACGGGAAATATTTTTAAAACAGATTATTTGTCCTTCCTTTCTAGAAGCGGCGACCCAAACCTAGCCTCAAATCCCCAGGTAAACAAAATCACAATTTATCGCTGTTATTCGTCTAGCTATTTAATAAATCGTGAGCATCACGGCAATAAAGCAAAGTCCGAATTGAACAATCGGCTCAAACTGTGACTTATGAGAGTCCGAAGAACATTAAGAGGTTTTTTTTACCGAAATCGTGTCTTTTAACCTGTTTAGGAGATGTCGTGGGCCGAACAGATTTACAGTTCGCCGATTTGAAAATGTTTTTATGATATTTTCACTTTTGGTATTCTAGTTGCAGTTGAAAAAACTGTGCAGACAGTATTGTTAATCATTGTTCGGGCCAACTGTCGTATTTCATTTTATAAACCGAATATATGCTTGTGACAGCCAGCGGCTCAACCCTTTTTTAAATGATAGACTATTCTTGTCGTTTTGAAATACTTAATCTTTCTTATTAGCGAATTTATATAGAAAACAGCAGCTCTTATGTACAGACCTAAGGTCGGGAGTAGACAATGAGCACCGATCATAGTCCCCAGAAAACGTTTTAAAGTGTCATGATAAATGTTTTTTAAATATTTTATATAAATAAATGAATAAGATATGTGTTCGCACTCTAATGGCCGCATTTTACATCCGATTTGGCCCAAAATTAGTAACACAAGCCCCTCGGACGAGTTCGTTAGCCGAAACAACTTAATTAACAACTTAAGCACGTTTTTTGACAAAAAAAAACATTTTAAAGATTTTTCGTACCAGAATAAAGCTTTTTTGGGACTTTATCTAAAATATATATATTTAAGAGATCATTCTGCACATTTTGTGTTTTTACACGACTTTATAGTCTAGTTCCCACAATTGGTCAAAATGTACAATCCCATAAAAGTACCATGAAAAGCTGCTTTATCCCCTGTGAGTGAAACGAAGCAGTCCATAATCCAAGGGCTCAAGGTCGTTGTTAAAATAGAAGAAGCGCTTTAGCCGGGGCTGGAGGCTCGGTGCAAACAAATTTTACTAATATATTTCGTACACGTAAGCAGCTATTCAGTGTCTTCGTAAATAGAGCAATTTCCCAAATAGTTTGTTGAAACCCTGAAACATATAAACTTAATTTTGGAAATTCACTCAACTCACGTCAGCAGTTCAACTGGGTAATTGAATTATTTAAAGTAGTACATTGCCTAAATTATATTGTATTCAGAAACATTGTATAAGAAAATAAAGGCTCATTTATAGGAATAGTAAAAGCATCTCAACTCTTCCATCCGTCAAATTGAAGATGTAAATACATACATAAAGAAGAACTTTTCTAACTGTTATCTAGGTCTCGCACATAATCATAAAACATGCTTGCTATCATATATTACAAAATTCAGAACTTTAAAAATACGTTATTGTCATTTGGGAGGGGGGGGGGGGCAAAGTTTAGCACCACAAAATATAAATATTTGATGATGGTGTCGTGTGTGTTACGTTTCATGAAGCTTTATTTAAGAATACTAGTGGACCCGGCAATGCTTCGCTATTGCTATTGCTTGATTTACCTAACCTAAAATTATATTCAGTTTTTTATCCAAATCAGTTGTTGATCAAAATCAGCTGTTGATCAATATCAGCTGTTTTAAGCTTTTCATACGAACAGCTGTTTTTTGTGCCACTGATAAAATCAAAAGAAATCTTTCTTCTTCTTCCTTAAGATTGACCTTCCATAAGATTAACATTGAAACTTTGAGGGCCACTGGGGCGTATCCCTGAGGACCGATGTAAATTATAGTGGGATTCTGCTCATCTACAGGACACTACCTTTCTAACGGTATGCGCGAATTTCTCCTACGATGCACACAAGCTGAGAAAAAAGGACGACAAGTTTTGTGCTTGTCTATTAATATATAGATCCAAACTACTTTAGAATTTTTTACTATACATAGTGATTCAGGAAGAAACGTAGAAACTTTCAGGACGTGTTCTACTATTGAAAATAAAGAAAAACGTTCATTTAAACAAGTTCGGAAATGCTTCGTTTTCCATGTAACAACTTTGTTTTAAAAAATTCTTAATATCTTTGGATGTAGGAAATTTTGAGCGAAATTTTTTTAAATATATTTAGTATTACTTACTCAGGTACAAAAATATAAACCTTTTCATATACTTTAAAAATGGCTACCGTTTAAAATGTTTAACGTAAAATATCTCGAAAACCGCTAACGCTACAAAACAATTTCAAGAAACAAAATTTGTTTTAATGACAAACTTAAGTTTATAATTATTTCTGTAACTTAAAGATAACCAAGTTATTGGTTAAAACTAAAAAATTTATTATTATGTACAACTAACGAGATAATTTTGTTTAGTATTTAGCCAATAACTCGGTTATCCTTATATTATATAATTCTGTAAGCGAAATTTTAGATTCAAAATTGTGGGAATTTGGTAAATCGGAGGATGATGGGAGAGGTATCAAATTAAAGGTATCAAATCGATTCAAGGAACGAGGGGGAAATATAAGTTTTTTATAAAATTAAAAACTAAAGGGTTTCTGTGGTCTCCGAAAAACGAAAAATCCCCATAAGAAATACATGAGAATTTAAAAACGTCTGCTTTATTTACATTAAGACATTTGGTATTAAATGAATAAATTAAAAACATAAAACAGCTGTTCTGTAAAATAATATGACAGGCAAATTTTGGGGGCGGCAAAATTGAGGTTGCTTTTTTTTAACTGTACTATACAAAAAAGGTTGCTTTTGCTAACCGTTCTTATACTTTAGCCAATACAATAAAAAGGGCTCTTAAGAAAATACTTATATGAACGCCAGTGGTGAGGTGCAGAGATGGAAGCGGCGGACATGACTGCAAAAGGTAAAAGCCGTTTCTTATATTTTACAGGCGCTTAGAGTGGAGCGCTGCCGCCCGCGCCATCCAACCCCTGTTCCCCTTCCCGCTCCCTGACATGAGTCATCAGTCAGTTTTAACATAACCTTGCTACTAGCATAGATCATGAATAGGTTATCCAAATACAATGCTACTAGTCAGACGTCGAGTCGATTGCTGTCAATTAATTGTGTTATGCTTATGCTAGTTCATTTTTGTACGTACGGTAACGTGTTTGAAAGTGTTTTTTGAAGTGACTCTATGAATTTTTATTTTTCACTCGTTTAATATAAACTAGGTAGGCTATAATTTTTATGCAATTTTATTATAATTTTTATATCAATATTATAACATTAAATTCATCTTCTTTGGTACATGCATAGATCGTTTTTTATGATATTTGGTAAAGAAACTTTTGTTTATATTCTTCAAATGTTCAAACTTTTTGTAATTTTTTCAACACTGTTGTTTGAAAACAAAGTCTTTTTTAAATCGCAACAAACAATTTCAAAAACTAAAACGAATTCTTTATAGTAATAATAACTAAAAACTATCACGGTGTTATAGTAATAATTCTTTGATATTGGTTCTGTCCTGTGATAAAATGTTACTATGTAATTTATATATAATTAAATATCAAATTATTGATTAATAAGTTATGATAAAGTCCTACAATGATGTTAAATAGCAATATAATATGTTGTATTTATTTACTATTTGTCGAAAAAGAAGTTTGAAAAAGTAGGCCTGCTTAAATAAAACCTGTACCTATTACCTAGAAAAATGTGAAGCATTTGGCTTAACTCAAGAAGAAAAGTTCCGGGCTTCTTTCATGGAAATAATTGACAGAATTCTAAGCGAGATGAACATCAGATTCAATGCACTAAAAGACATAGATTGTAAATTTGGTTTTTTGAGTGGCTCATAAATAGACAAAACTGATGCAAAAGATTTACAAGTTAGAGCCAAAATGTTAGCCGACATTTACCCAGAAGATTTAAACAAAGACGAGCTGGTTGATGAAATAGAGAGTTTTAAACTTCATGCCATTGAAATGGACAGTAGATTAAAAAAATCTACAGTACTGCGCAATCTACTTTTAAAATAATTTATGAGAAAATCGTAGAAGAAGGCTACCCAAACATCTCGACAGCTCTGGAAATATTTCTTACTCTACCAGTCTCTGTTGCTTCGGGTAAGAGGAGCTTCAGTTAACTGAAATTGATAAAAAACTATTTGAGAAGCACAATGAAACAACAAAGTCTCGTCAATTTAAGTATTATCTCAATTGTTCATGAAAGAGCGTCAAAAATTTCATTTTCTGACATAATCAAGATATTTGCTGCCAAAAAATCAAGAAAAATCAAATTTATTTAACTTTTTAAACTTATTGAGAAACTGTATATGTATAGAGAGGGAGCTGTATATATTACATACTGTTTGTTCACTGCAATTTAATAAACATATTTTAAAGAATTTGTTTTTCTTTGTTCACTTAAAAATTATACTTGCAGATTTATGGTTTCATAATAATTTACCAATATTAACTATTATTATATAATATTAGATTTTTAATAAGCTAATATCAAAAATATCATAAAAGGTTTGGGCCGTTTTCCTAAAAACGTTTGTGTGCCTCGTGTTATAGCCGTAAAATGCCATTGGCGTTGAAAAAAAATCCACAGTTGCGTGGTGGAAGGGGGCGGCAATTTTAGGACTTGCCCCCCCTAGACAAATCTGTAGCTGCGGCCCTGATGACAGTCAATGTAAATTATATTATTAAATAAAATCTGCTACTTATTATCCTATAAAAGATACACGTTGACACACACATAGAAAAGAAACGTTATAAGTGTGATTTTTGGAAGGTTGTATGGCTGTTCTATTAACTTTTCATACATCTATACTAATATTATAAAGAGGTAAAGATAGTTTTTTTGTTTGTTTGTTTGTATGTAGGGGGTAATCTCTGGCATTACTGAACCGATTGAAAAAATAGTTCTACTAATAAAAAGCAACACTTTCCCTGAGTAACATAGGCTATAATTCATTTCGATAAAAACTTTTTTTTATTTCAATATTTGTAAATTTAGTCGGAAAAAATTCTTAGGTTAGGCCTAGAATGATAAACCAACACATTTATTTACATTTATTACCACAGCAACCAATTGAATAAAATAACAGATAATATAGCTGTTTGTTCCAATATTTCCATTAACAGCTGATGTCAAAATTTGAAGCAATTATTCTTGTATTTCTAGCTTATAGATTAGGGTTTTAAAGTGTAGACCTGAGCCTTGCTGGTTCTTTTAACCATTATTATAACTGCTGTTATCAAATATAAGAAATAATTTGATTAGAACATTTATCATCTTAGTTTTGAGGTTATTATTAATCGTACAACTTGATTATAAATAAAACATAACATTGGTTTTTAGAAGGTCCCGCTGGGGGTTGGCGTGCGGAGCACGCCGGGATCTCCCCTAGTCTTTTAAGTTATCATAAAGTTTTAAGTTTTTGGTTATCATATTGGATCCAAGTAATTTATACGACGATACTAAAATAATACTGTTTTTGCTAAACCTCTTTAAGTCCTCCATTTTTAATTGATATACCTATCCTAATTTGGCCATCATGGGGTTTTTTTATGAGGTACTAATGCAAAGCGATGTGGCAGCATAGAGCACAGATCCAAAACGTCTGAAATTACTCAACTGTGCTGGACATTCCAAAAGTGTACCATCGCATTACGATGCCTTAAAAGTGAGCTTACATGTTCACTGGCCTATGCAATTATTTAATTTTACTACAAACTAAAAAAACATATTAAGTTCTTACAAAGTGACATTTTTTTACAAATAATTGTCCACCGGTCTTTGAACATTTGAACTTTAAATTTGAAACCATGCAATCAATCGGTTCAAACTACACATTTATCATAAACTCAAAAGAATTTCGTCATGCGGACCGGATAGTATATAAATGTCAAGTCCCCGCTACCAGTGGTGTGGAATAATAAGTCCTGATCGTCTTCCGAAGATAAGAAGCAGGTCTGCGTTTTTGCTTATGATTTATTTCTGACTACATCTTGTTTCACAGGTGTTGGAATCACCACTTTAGTTCTTATTACACGATAAAGTGCTGAGCATTTGTTGAGACAAAACCATGTTGCATATTGCGGTCAGAAGAACTCGTTTCTAAAATATTTAATATTACTGTATTAACCTATATTGTTATATTACTACTATATTAATATTAATACTAATATTAATACTATTAATATTAATATTAATACTATATTGCTATATTAATAGTACTATATTACTATTTAAGGGGAAATGTAACCACACAATATCTCGAAGAATATCGATCTTAAACTACCGTATTGCTGTGTAATAACCGTCTTGGATTTACACCTAATATTCTAAAAACAAATTTCAAAATTAACTTTTTAGAAAATTTTCATAGGAAAGGTGAGCTATTTCAGTGACTCTTACTGTAAAACCTAATGTCGGAAGTGGTCAGTGAGTATCGATCATAGTCACCAGAACATGTTTTGGGGTGTCATTAAACATTTTATATATATATGTGTTCGCACTCTAACGGCCGCATTTTAAGTCCGGTTTGGTCCAAATTCTGTACAATCATTGAGTTTTTAAGTCACTCGGTCGAGTTCCCAAAAAATTCCACAAATGGAAGCACTTTTTTGTCCTGAAGTAAACTTGTTTTGAGATTTTTCGTACTTGAATGAAACCTTTTTATGGATTATGTAAAACAAATAAATAAGTGGGACTATTCTGCACATTTTATTTGTATACACGACGGTTCCCAACAATCTATCTAAACGGAAAATAACATAAGAGTACTTAGATTAAATCCACGAGGGGGATTTTATTGTGGGACAGTTTCTGTTACTAGGCAGACGGATTAAATGCAGACGGGAGATGCGAAGTAGTCCCAAATCAGAGGCCGCAAGGTCGATTAGAAATCTCGCGAGCGAATCAATGCAGTCCAAAATTTTAGGACGTAAGGGCGAGGAGCAAGCTCGCAAAGCGCAGTCAATAATCCGAGGTGGTGCAAACTCGTAAAGCGAGGTTTTCATTTGCGAGCGGAACGAAGCAGCGCGTGCGCATGGGTTGGAGGCTGAGGTGCAAACAAATTCTACTTATGTATTTAGTTCACGGAGGCAGCTATTCAACGTCTTCGTGAGTAGACCACTTTTCCAAATAATTGGTTGAAACCAAAATTCAAATAAACTTAATTTTGAAAATTCGCTAAACTTTCGTCAGCAGTTCAAGCAAAAAAAACGAATTATTTTTGCTTCTTATTGTTTTGTGATCAAATAAGGCTGGTGTAGTCTACAAAATATAACAATAATAATTTCCTTTTCCACCTTTCTCTTCCTCAGACCTTTATATTTCCCCATACCTCTGCCTCTCTCTCTTACTCATACGTTTGTAGATTCACCGGAGGTATTTGTTAACACTAGATTTCGAAAATGTTTAATGAAAACTAGCAAATACCGGCGTGTATATGGATCGCGTTCCGATACCTAAAACGGAGAAATCTGATCAAACACAACACATAATTGAGTCACGAATACCCGTGTTCAGTGTGTATAAGGAGGGAAAAGCGGTGCCTACTCTTGCTATTCAAATGGCTTATCAATATTGACTCATCGCCTAAGTAGGTCCGTATCATGTACGTACACTGGAAGGCCTGTTTTAATT